>ML105499.1:0-87993 GCA_003697995.1 Taxidea taxus jeffersonii | reverse complement strand
TTTTTTTTTTTTTTAAGAGAGGGAGAGAGAGAGAAGGAGGAGAGGGGCAGAGGGAGATAGAGCATCTTAAGCAGGTGCCATGCCCGTGTAGAGCCTGATAGGGGATTCAATCTCACAACCCCAAGCTGAAATCAAGAGTCAGAAATCTAACCGACTGAGTCACTCAGCCACTCTGAAAGTCCACTAGTTTTTGAACAGGTTAATAAAATGTTCATTCATACAATGGATTAATATTTGTCAATTTGTCAATAAAAAGAATGGAAGTACTGATACCTGGATACAGAAGAACCTTGAGAACATTATGCTAAGTGAAAGAAGCCAGTCACAAAAGACTACATGCTGTGTGATTCCACTTAGAGAAGATATGTAGAGCAGGAAAACTTAAAGAAACAGGAAGTAAGTTAGTGGTTGCCTACTCCTGGGGGTGAATTTGGGGACAACAGGAGTAACTGCTAATGAATATATGGATTCTTTTTGGGAAGACGAACATATTCTCAAAACAGATAGTGATGGTGATTGTGCGATTTTGTGAATTTACCAAAAACTACTGAATTGTACACTTAAGTGGGTGAATTGTATGTTTTGTGAATTCTATCTCAATAAGGCTGTTTACAACTTGTTAATATAAAATTTTGGGGGGTGATAGACACCTTATGTCTTGATAGAAATCTAGGCTGCATGGGTGAACCCATTTGTCAAAATTGTATAGTTAAGATTTGTGCATTTCAAAATATATAAATTTTAACTAAAAAATAAATAAAGTGATAATGAAGTGGGGATAGGGAATGGGTGAAAGTATAGGTAAAACGAAAATGACAAAATGTTTAAATTACTGAAGACAGATAATTATGCTGTTCTGTTTTCTTGGTATATGTTAAAACTTACCATAAAAAAGCATTTAAAAGTATATGTCTATATATGTAAATATATATTTAACCCAACACTCTTTAAAGCATTTCCTACCTTAGCCTACAGGAACCTGTGTGTAAATTACCTCCCACCTATCTCTCCCATGGTATTCCTGCCCCTCTCTCATAGCTTTGCTCTGCCCCCCATCACTCTGGCCTTCATTTACTACCTTTCTGCTGACCTGGGGATACTCTTCCTTGTTTTCTTTTCCTGGTTCTCTCTTCATAGTTTGGGCCTCAGCCTAAAAGTCACTTCCTTGGAAGTATTCTATTACATCAAACTCTCTCTTACGGCTCCCCCGGCCCCTGCCTTTTTTTCATAGAACATATCATAATATGCAACTGTATATTTGTTTATGCTTTGTTTTCTCTCACTAGGCTTTAAACTCCATGGGGGCAGGGAGGTTTTTCTGTTTTGATCTATACTGAATATGTTCTGCTGAGATTTCTGCCTACCACATATTAGGAAGCAATAAATATTTGTACATAGACGTAAAGAAAGAATAAATGAATACATTTGCAGACTGTTCACATCATGTAGATTTTCTAGAACCAGATTAGACAATGGATGAACTAAAATTTCAGAGTGTATTTCCTTGTTGTTTAATGTTTCAGTAAAACTTTCTCCATCAGCAACTTTCTACATAAAGACTAATTTCTCAGTTGCTGTGTTGTTGGTTTTTTTAACAGTAATTTGAAACATTTTAGAGAGAAGTTGAAATTTCATGAAAATCTTCAGCTGTATTAACCAAGAAAAATTTTTTTCTGATGTTACAGGGAAGTTATAAAAAATATAACATGGCTATTGTTTTGTAGCTTAAGTAACTCTAGTGAAAATATGAACACAGCTGCTGGCATTTAAAATCTATCAATAGGTATATAAGGCAAGAAAATAAGTAATGAAACTTGCTTTCATTTTTGATTGCCAAAAGTAAAATTAGGACTGTTAAGAAAAAAACTGGAGAAAATACTGGAGTTTTGCTAATAAAAAATCAATGTAGCATATAGATTTAAAATATGATTAAAACAATGAATACAGTAAAATATGTCTGTTAAATGCCTAACTGCTGCATTTTTCAACAGCCAGTGAAAATTCTGAACATTTGTCTTGGAGGCAGTCAACTTCTAGAAGCATGGAAATTAAATGGTTTACACTTTGATAAACTATAATCTTTAATTTTCTTAACTAACATATATGCACATATATGTCATTATGTATAAAACATTTCAATATTTTAAAATATATACATTGAATATATTGAGATGTTTTTATATTATGTATCTTATATATATTTTATATATAAAACAATAAAACATTTCTATATTTTTAAGTATACATATATACAGTATTTCAAAGTATACATATGTGTATATATAAAATGCACACATATATATACACATATATATAGTATACACACATATATATGTGTGTATATAAAATACTATATATATGTATATGTATCACACACACAAATACACACACACACTTTATATGAAGTGGCTACACTATTCCAGGTCTTAAACTTTAATGTGGACATGACTTACTGAGGGATCTTACAAATGTCGACTTATTGATTTATTGATTTATTTTTAGTTTCAGGAGTAGAATTTAGTGATTCATCATATAACTCCCAGTGCTCATCACAAGTGCCTTCCTTAATCCCCATTACCCATTTAGCCCATTCCCTACCCACCTCCCTTCTAGCAACCCTCACTGTGTTCTCTATAGTTAAGAGTCCCTTTTATGGTTTGCCTCCCTCTCTTTTTCTTTCTTTCCCCTATGTTCATCTGTTTTGTTTCTAAAATTTCACATATGAGTGAAATCATATGGTATCTGTCTTTCTCTGACTGAGTTATTTTGCTTAGCATAATACACTCTTGCTCCAAAAGCCAACTGCCATCCTTGGATCTTGATTAAAATATATCCTTAATGTAATTTTTAAAACTTAATTTTATCTTCATTTTAGCTATTCTGTTCATATTATATATATAGTTATATGCTACATCAAATAATATTTTGTGTTACAAAAATATGAATTGAGAAATGCTTCATGAATGTTTTACATAGAAATTCTGATAGAGAATCAGAGAAAGGAAAAGCCTAGCAATCACTGGACATTGTCCTTTCAGGCAGTGGTTTTAAGCTAGGTTCGGCAGTGGGGAATTTAAAGACTAAGAGTCATGGATTTTCCTATTCTTCCAATAGCAGTGGGAGTCACTGAAGGTGTTTCATAAGTAAATGACAAGGTAAAAGAATAGCCAGGTATGCTGGTAAAAGGAAGGGAGAGCTGGAGATGGAGAGCCCATCAGCCTCGCTCTATCAGCTGAGAGGGTGCTGGCATAGACATGAAAACGCAGGGAGGAAAAGTGGATTTGGAAGAGGTGCATTTAGACAGAAAAGTTCAAAATTAGTTCAATATACACGTTTCCAGCATCAAGTTCAATTAATTACTTTTGTTTGATGTCTGTGAAAATGGAAGATAGTTACACTGGATAAACCCAAATCTCGAAAACTTTACATGCTAGAAAATAATGGGTATACTACTCTTTAGAAGCTTTTTTTTTTAACCTTTCCAAAAATTTAATGTTCTTTGTTAACCTAAAACACACAAACACAAACATACATATACAAATGCACAGACAACATGTACACATACCATCTTCTCTCAACTTGTTCTTCCACTCTAACTTTCCTCTTTAACTGTTCTGGGTATAGAAGAATCTAAACTTATTGCCCACGCTTCTTCATTGCCAATGTGCTCCTTAAATATATTTCAGGCCAGCTTCTGCACTGCCCACCCCTCAACCGGAATGTCTCTGAAGAATCACCTCTTAATTTTCAAATGCAATAGCCTAAGAATTTTTTTTATTATGGAAAATTTCAAATGTACAGGCAACTAACAATATGATGAACTCTCTCTCTCTCTCTCTCTCTCTGTCATTTATATTCAATAATTCTCAAGATTTTGCCACATTTGCTTCATTTATCCTTTTTTCTTTTTTCTTTGCTGAGTTATTTAAAAACAAATCCCAAACATCATGTCATTTCACCGCTACACATTTTGGTACATTTTTCTAAATAAATGTGGACATTTTTTTTCTATCATTAGAATGTCATTATCACACCTAACAAAATTAATAATTACTCCTTAATGTAACCTAATACGCAGTATGATAATCAAATTTCCCCCAATTATCTCAAAAATGTCTTTTTATTTTGTTTTTTTTTTTGAATCAGGATCCAAACAATGGCCACATATGACATTTTCTTGATATGTTCCTGAAGACTCTGATGGTCAAAAGCACTTCCCCTCTCTTCTGTTCTTTCTTTCCGCCCTCCTCTTCCATGCCTATTATTTGTTAAAGAAACTTGGTCAATTGATTTGAAGAACATCTCAGGCTGAGTCGTCTGTTTTCTTGTGTTGTCATTTAGTTTGTTCTGTTTCCCTTTGCATTTGCTGGGCATAGAGGTTACTCCTAGATGCTTATTTAGATTCAGGTTCTGCATTTTACAGCAAAGATAATTTATAGACAGTGCTGTGTGGTTCATATCAGGTGGCACATAGAGTCTTGAGTCTCACTTTCAGTGCTGCTAAGATTGATCAGTGAGTTCAAGTGTTGATCTCCTGATTTCTACACAAACTTTACACCTAATGGTTCAGCCATTGATGGGTTTTGCCCAAATCCATACTTTATATTGAAAATAGTGATTTTTTTCCAATCCTATCATCCATTGCAAATTTATGGAATTTGTTTATAAAAAGAAACTCTTCTCCCCTCATCAATAGGACCATCCAACTAGCGTGCAAAGCAGTTTATACAAGAAAAGCAGAATAGGGATGCCTGGGTGGCTCAGTTGGTTAAGCAGCTGCCTTTGGCTCAGGTCATGATTCCAGCGTCCTGGGATCGAGTCCCACATTGGGCTCCTTCCTTGGCAGGGAGCCTGCTTCTCCCTCTGCCTCTGCCTGCCACTCTGTCTGCCTGTGCTCGCTCTCTCTCTCTCTCTCTAACAAATAAATAAATAAAATCTTTAAAAAAAAAAGAAAAGAAAAGCAGAATAAATGCTTCTTTCTTTTCAGTTGTCAGTCTTCAGAGTAAGGTGTTGGTGTTTAGTTCTTTCTGTGGTGTTCAATAATATGTTGCCCCATCCCTTACCTCAGAGTTTTCTTTCCCCACCTCTCTCTCTTTTAAAAGATCATTTTTTAATTCAGAAGACAGCATTAAAGATTTCAACCAGTTACTTTAAGTATTCTTCTTGGTCCTCAAATGGTCTCATCATTAGCCAGTTGGAGGTCCTTCTTGTTGACCATTGGGTCCATTTGACACATCATGGGATTTCATGGAGACCTTGGTTTTCAATCCATCAAGATATCCCAGCACATATTGTATAATTTCTGCCCCTGATCTAGAATTAGGTTTTTTTTTTTTTTTTCAATGAAGTCCTGGTCCCTTTTAGTGAAGACTGGATTCAAATGTCACAAACTGGCTCTAGGTATGCTTATTTTTTTTAGCTTGTCATTGCTACTAGGACTTTTCAGTGGACAAAGCTAAGACAAGCTTATTTTGGGGGAAAAAAACCCAATTAGATTAAATGAATTAATGTTACTCTTCTAATCAAATATAAACACAAATAAGAAAATAAAATGAAAGTGATAGGATTTTAACTTAACTCCTTTGATTTTATATTTGTATTTCTTTTCTTTTATACTGAAAATCTTGGGTCCTAACAGTAGTAACATAATTACTTATTTGCCTTAGCCTATCACATACATAAAATAATTTCAAACTAACAATACTAATATTGCCACTACTGGACGACTAAATAAAGATTAGCATTTCTTTGCAGCTCTAATTGTCGTAGGATATATTTCACGAAGAACATATACTCTTCTAAAGTGATTCAAAGTAACTATTTTGTGTATGTGATTTTGTCATCAATCGATACGCATTTAGTATAAATAATTTTGTTTTCTCTTATTTCAGGATTCATTTTTTAATTAATTTTTTGAGATAGCAAAGTATTTGTTTCCCAAATCAAAATAATATAAAATATTTAGAAAGTCTTACCTTCATCCTTCTTCCTCCACTATAGTTTCCCCTCCTTTCTAGATAAACACTTTTTTTTTAATTAACATTTTATTGTTCCTTCCTGGATTTATTTTTGCTAGAGTAGCAGGATAGTTTCAAAGATGACAATCTCAAAGTTATATCTTTTTATGTTTTGTTTGTAGGCATTATACTTCTATACCTTATTAAATTTTATCTTTTTGTTCTATACATTCTTACTCAAAATTGTCTTGGTTTTGTGTTGAAATTTTTTTCTTATTCCAGGTCATTCTTTTTAAAAGATTTATTTCTATTTTAAAGAGGGAGAGTCAGAGAGTGAGCAGAGAGAGAAGGAGAAAGAATCCCAAGTAGACCCCACACTGAGCCTGATGTGTGGCTCCATCTCATAACCCCGAGATAACAACCTGAGCTGAAGCCAAGTCAGGTGCTTAACTGACTATGCCACCTAGGTGCCCTCCCCAGGTCATTTTTTTAAAAGATTTTATTTATTTATTTGACAGAGGAATGAGAGCATAAGCCAGGAGACAGAGTGAGAGGGAGAAGCAGACTCTCTGCTGAGCTGGGAGCCCAATGCAGGACTCAATTCCAGGACCTGGGGTCATGACCTGAGCCGAAGGCAGATGCCCAACCGACTGAGCCACCCAGGTGCACCACCAGGTCATTTTATTTTTTAAGATTTTATTTATTTATTTGAGAGAGAGAATGAGTGAGAAAGAACATGAAAGGGGAGAAGGTCAGAGGAAGAAGCAGATTCCCTGCAGAGCTGGGAGCCCAATGCCGGACCTGACCTGAGCTGAAGACAATCACTTTAACCAACTGAACCACTGAGGCGCCCTGCACCAGTTCATTTTTAATATTCTTTTTCTTCCAAAGTGCAAGCAACCTTTAAAAATATAACAAATGTAATAGGTACAGTTGCTTACTGAATAGAATGGAATCTAACACCTATTCTTTGAGGTTCTACTAATTACAATAGACCAATCACTCTTTTTTATTCTATTTTATTATTATTATTATTATTATTTTTAAATTTTACTTATTTATTTGTCAGAGAAAGAGAGAGCGCACAAACAGGAGGAGTGGCAGGCAGAGGGAGAAGCAGGCTCCCTACTGAGCAGAGAGCCTGATGCAGGACTGTCCTAGGACCCTGGAATCATGAAGATGCTTAACAACTGAGCCACCCAGGCACCTGACAATCACTCTTTTGAATAAGGCAATGAAGCAACGAAAAAACCCCAACAAAATCCTTGTCTTCAGGGAGCTCACATTTTAACTAGGTAGGCAATGACCAACTGCCTAAATATACATAATATGACAGGTGTAGCAGTTTCCTAGGGCTTTCATAACAAAGTACCACAAATTAAGTGACTTAAAACAACAGACATATATTCTCTCACAGTTCTAAAGACTAAAAGTCCAAAATCAAGGTCTTAACAAGGCTCTGCTTTCTCTAAAGTCTCTAGGGAAGGATCCTTCCTCGACTCTTCTAGCTTCTGGCAGCCCCAGATATTTGTGGGCTGGTAACAACGTAACTCCATGTTCTGCCTCTATCTTCACATGGCTTGCTCCCTGTGTGTCTCTATGTCTTCACATGACCATCTTCTTCTTTTTTTTTTTTTAAGATTATTTATTTATTTATTTATGTGACAGAGAGAGAGAGAGAGAGAGATCACAAGTAGGCAGAGAGGCAGGCAGAGAAGGGAAACAGGTTCCCTGCTGAGCAGAGAGCCTGATGCAGGGCTCCATCCTAGGATCCTGAGATCATGACCTGAGCCGAAGGCAGAGGCTTAGCCCACTGAGCCACCCAGGCACCTCATGACCGTCTTCATAGAAGTCACTGTGGATTAGGAGTCCACTATACTCCAGTATGACCTCCTCTTAACTAATTACTTCAGCAATAACAGTATTTCTAATTAAGTTCACATTCTGAGGTACTGGGAATTAGGACTTCAAAATGTCTTCTTGGGAAGCAATTAAACGTGTAACATCAGGTCGGTAAGTATTCCAAAGAAAAATAAAGCAGATCAAGGGAGAGAGAATTAATGGTGTCTCATATATGATAGCTATATTGGAGGAAGATGAGATATGATTAGGTACGTTTTTCATAGATAGGATGTGTTCTCAAGATTATTCCAAGTTTCTTGGTCTCAGCAAGTAGAAGGAATAGAGGTACAATCTGCTGCAGCAAGAGTAAAGAAGCAGCAGTTTTAAGAGTAATAAAAACTTCATTTTTGATTAATCTGGAGGTGGCTGTTGGACACACAAATGGGGATGATGAATAAGCAGCCCAATAATACAAATCTGCAGCCCAGGGAAGGGCCAGGACTGGACATACAAATTCAGAAGTTATCGGTGATAGATGATACAAAAAGCCATGGGATAGGATCACATAGAGAATGAGAATAGATTGTGACTTGGCTCTGAGTAATACCAAAATTTCAATATTGGCACAATAAAGAGGCCCAACAAAGGAAACCTAGTTGTGGCTCATGAAATAGGAAAAGTGCCAAAGCACTAATCTCCTGAGTCTCAAGTAACTAAGTATTTCAAGAAAAATTCTCTACATCTGTGATGCTGGTAGATCAAATAAAAATGAGGATAGGAACAAACCATCGGATACAACAATGTGAAAGTCATTTATGACTGAGGCAAGACAGTAGGACAAAAACCTGACTATGTAGGTTCTCAAGGGAATGGGGAAAAATAATTGGACAGAGGATAGATGCGTCTCATGAGGAGAAATTTTGCTAAGAAAGGAGACAGTAAAAGATGGAAGTAGATGGCATGACAGGTGGATTCAAAGAATCACTATTTTGATGACCAGTAAAGGAGAAAAATTGATGACACAGGAAGCAGAGGGGACAATTGCAGGTACAAGGGAGGAGGTCTGAGGGGAAAGGATCTATTGAAGCCCTGGCCTTAGTTGGGTAGGAGCTATGACTCATATTACAGTTCATCTCTAGTCACAGCAGGGAAACCAGAATATAAATGTGAATTTAGATGTAGGTAAGTTTGCTATTTTGGTGGTGGACGTGTACAGATTGCTTCTATTTTCTCAGAGAAATAAGAATCAGAGTCATAAAGTGAAAGTGAGTCTTCCAAATTAAGGCCAAGATGAAGGCTTCAAGATACACAATTACTCATTTTATAATAGCACAATGAAGATTTATTTTCATCACTTATCACTTATTTTCTATACTCATTATACACAAATCTATATTACAATATTTTTAAAGACTCTGAGATTTTTTCACTATGAAAGTTTATTTCTAAATTTCTTTAAGGAAACAAGGAAGGCATTGTAGTGAGGATGATTTACTTTATCATATAAAATTTAAATGTTGCTTTTTGGGAATTAAAAAGGAAAATGCTCATTATAGATATGATGGGCTATAAGCTAAACTTTTATAAAACTTCGATAATGCCTACAACCATAAAAGTGATCTATTTCAAAATAAAAAAGCCTCACTCATTTCTACTCATCTGGGTAGAAATTACTAAAGTAACTGAATAAAGCAGGGAGAAGAAAAGGGAGAAATAATGGAAGAAACTTGGGAAATTCCTTCCTGGAAGAAACAAAGGAAGAAACTTATTATATTAGTTACTAGAAATATTCAATGAAAATTATTTCTTTAAAATCTCTTTTAAGGTAACACCTGTAAGAGATCCTGTTGGTGGATTAAGAGAGTAACTCACATTATAGCCAAAAGAAAGAGTATTGGGGGCGCCTGGGTGGCTCAGTGGGTTAAGCCGCTGCCTTCGGCTCAGGTCATGATCTCAGGATCCTGGGATCGAGTCCTGCATCGGGCTCTCTGCTCAGCAGGGAGCCTGCTTCCTCCTCTCTCTCTCTCTGCCTGCCTCTCTGCCTACTTGTGATCTCTCCCTGTCAAATAAATAAATAAAATCTTTAAAAAAAAAAAAAGAAAGAGTATTGGTTTTATTATGTTCTGTGATAAGAATACAATCTAAAATTTATCAAAACAAAACTCTGGGTAGACGCATATAAGCTTCAGTGCTCTTATAGAAAGCAATTATTAAAAAAAAATTTCAAAGGACAGTCTGTGCTTAAAATTAATTTTTAAAAATTTTCACCCCAATCTTTATCGACATTTGTAGGTCAAATCTTTGTTGATGACCTCCTATGTCCATACTAAGTGTGTGTGTGTGTGTGTGTGTGTGTGTGTGTGTATTCAAAATGAAATAGGAGAATAGAAAGTAAGAAGTTTATTATTTGGGGGAAAATATGGTTTTAGCTTTGTTTGTTTGAAGAGATCATACACAGAGAAAAATCATGCACAGATGTTATATGAGTGAACATGACTTACAACATATGTAAGAGCAAGTCAGCCTAGAAAAATGAGCTCAGAAGTTCCTGCCATGGGGTAAGGACTGCTGAATGTCGATAGAGAAGGCTATGGTAGAAGTTAGTTGTAATAAAATCTTGGCTGTGCCCTTCTCAGCAACATTTAAAATGTCTGACCATTCACTCTTTAGTATTTTCTTTTACTTAGATTTTGTAGTACTCTCATTTCCTAAATTTCATGCTTCCTTTCTTTCCACTCTTTCTTTGGCTTCTTTTACCTGCCCTCCTCCCTCTTCGGAAACAACCAAACTGTTTTTGATTCTCTTCTTTGGCAACAACAACTGGTAACTGCAATCATGGTTCTAAATACACATTGTTGAATCCTCACAATACCCCATAAAGTAGGGCTCTTATTACTGTCATCTCACAATGAGGAAACTAAAATCTAATTACTTGCCCAAATAATTTGGCCAACGCTATTTCAATGTTTCTCTATTTTTTTTAATTTTTAAATTTTTTTCAAATATTTTATTTATTTGAGAGAGAGAGAGAGAGAGAGAGGTTGAGCGCACAAGCAGAGCTGAGGGGCAGAGGGAGAGGGAGACACAGACTCCTTGCTGAGCAGAGATTCTGACACGGACTCAATCCCAGGACCCTGGGATCATGACCTGAGCTAAAGGCAGATGCTTAACTGACTGAGCCACTCAAGTGCCCATTGTTTCTCTATTTTTTATTTTTAAAAATATAACAGTTTTTAAATACAGAAGTAATTCATGAGTGTCCATATTAGTTAAGGTGTTAAGGTCCTCCAGAGAAACAGAACCAATAAAATACACACACACACATATGTATACATATACACACACATGCGTGTGTATAAAATGTGTATTATATGTTTTATATACACACACATATGTGTGTGTGTGTATGTATGTTTATTCTTAAAAAATTGGCTTATGCAGTTGTAGAGGCTAAGCCCCAAAATCTGCAGTCAACAAGCTAGAGACCCAGGAGAGCTGACGGTATAGTTCCAGTGAAGGCTGAAGGCCTAAGAAACAGGAGAGCCCACGGGGTACATTCAAGTCTGAGTCTGACTTTGAAGGAAAAAGACTGATGTCCCAGCTCTAAGACAAGCAGAAAGAGCATATTCTCTTTTATTCAGCATTTCTGTTCTATTCAGGCCTTCAGTGGCTTGGATGAGGCCCACCCACTTTGGGGAGGGCAAGATTGCCCTTTACTCAGTCTTACTGATTCAAATGTTAATGTCATCCAGAAACACCCTCACAGTGCAACCAGAATACGTTTTAACCAAGTATCTAGGTACCCCTTGGCCCGTCAAGCTGACACATAAAATGAACCATTGCATGTTATAAAATATTTTAAAACAATTAAAAATATGAATTGGTAATTCCTCTTCTATCATTTTTGCCATCATTCACTTGCTCCTATTCCCTTGATCTGCATTCTGCATTTCAAATAGGCCAAAGGTTAACCCAAATTGGGAGCTTTGCCCAGGCTGTTTTCTCTGCCCAGAGCAATCATTCTTCCTTTGCATCAATCATCAAAATGTTAATTCAAAAATCTCCTCCCACAAGTGATAAGCCTTGTTAACTTTTTCTAAAGTAACACTCAACCTGACCTCCTGATCTGAATCTGAGAAACTCCCAGTACTCTCTAATTTGCTAAACTGGTCTAGTTTTTAAATAGAACTTATTATGTGAAATTAACTTACTTATTATCTTAGTTTTTTAATTTATTTTTCTCTTCAACTAGGATGTAAATACCACAAAAGTAAGGACTGAGTCTATCTTGTTCATTACTTTAACTCCAAACCTGGATATATCTTGGAACACAGTAAATGTTTTCTTCATATTGAGTGAGAATGCATGAATTGTAACTCCCAGCATCTTCAGGCTCATACCCTTCAATTTCACATCCCAAGAAAAAAAGAGAGATTCTTTCTTCTGACAATTCTAGAATCAAACAATGCATAGTAAGTCTAGTGGCTGCATTTGGGTCATTCAACCATCCTAAACCAATTGTGGTGACCAGCAGGAGGATCGTTTCCTAAAACAGCAGTAATCACATCATTTCCCATTCAACAACCTATAATATTTTCCCTTTGCTTTCTGAATAGTTTACAGATTTCGGGTGGTATTATCAACAGTTGATATCTTATCATCTCTAACCATGTACCCCACATACTCTAAACTTCAGCCAACTGCATCAGTCACAAAGTTCTAAACTTCCTAGTTTCCTTTTCTTTTACATTTGTTATTTCTGCTTCTTATTTATTTTTTTATTTTTTTATTTGACAGAGAGAGACACAGTGAGAAAGGGAACACAAGCAGGGGGAGGGGAGAGGGTGGAGCAGCAGGGAGCCTGACTCAGAGCTCGATCCCAGGACCCTGGGACCATGAACTGAGCCAAAAGCCCATGCTTAATGACTGTGTTGGGTCCGTAATCAAAGGAACGAGACTGATACAAAGCCAAGGTCAAGCAAAGCTTTATTTCGCGCCAAGCATCAAGAATCAAACTGACCCGCCAGGGCCGTCTCTTACAAAGAGGCGACCCCTCTCTGCCTTACAGACTGGTTTTTAAGGGCAAAGGCCATGTGGTTGGGCCTAGCCACGTGCAGGTGGCCAATGACACAGAGAAAACTGCACAGTCAGGCTAGGTCACACATAAGTGACCAATTGAGTTACAATTTACCCCATAGTAGGCATTTGAACTATCCTATCACCTTGGTCAGAATTGGTGCCCAAAGGGTGGGGTCCACACACCTTGGTAGCTAGTGAAACAGTATGCCCGCCTCACTGATTGGATACCTCCACCAAGCCTGACCCACCCTTGTATTTGGGCTTTGTTACCTGGGACTGGATTCCGGGACTTGTTTTTAAGTAAGTCCCCTGCAGGGAGCGGCAGCGCCTTGCGGAAGAGGGGCAGGGACAGTTTAAGTTTTACTGCATAAACACCACAATGGCTATTCAACCGAAATGGATCCGTTTTGGCTAAATAGGCCCTTACAACTGAGCCACCCAAGCACCCCTATTTCTGCTTCTTAAAATAAGGACACTTTCCATCTCTGTTTCATTGTAGAATCAGTCCCAGTGCTACTTCTTCCACTAAGGCTTCCCTGAACAACCTGAGCCAGTAGAGTTTATGTTTCTCATTTGGATTCTGATGGTCCTTGTTTTATGTTCCTGTATTGGAATTTGGAAACATTCACTTTTTTTCTTTTTTTAAGAAAGATAGACTGCTTTTTTTTTTAAGACTTTATTTATTTATTTGACAGGCAGAGATCACAAGCAGGCAGAGAGAGAGGAGGAAGCAGGCTCCCCACTGAGCAGAGAGCATGACTTGGAGCTCCATCCCAGGACCCTGAGATCATGACCTGAGCCGAAGGCAGAGGCTTTAACCCACTGAGCCACCCAGGCTCTGAACACATGCACTTTTATGTTAAAAGTATTTTAACAAGTGCATCCCTTTTCATTTTAAGAGTGTAAACAAACTGAGAGAGTGAGGCAGACTGGTGTAGTTGAAAAAACACAGACTTTGACATGGCAGAAACCATTTAGTAATTCCAAAAAAATCCAAAGCATCCTAAAAATTGGGAGTAACAAAACATAATGTATCTCATAAGTTGCCTGTCATGTAGGATGCCTGATAAATGTTAGTTTTCTTCCTTCACTCTGTTTTTATCTTCATAATTTTATGATGTTTATTGTCACAGATGTGTGGCAAATATTTACAGAATAAATCACATGAAATAATTCTTTGTAATTCCAGTCTCTCACATAGGTTTCACTCCTACTTTATAATTTCAGTGTGGGTGACCTCTCATTATCCCAGACTCACCACATCCCACCCAACGATTCCATGTTTTCCTTGTCTCCCCTTTCCATCTTCCTACCTCCTTCCTACCTTGTCATTGCCAAGACTATTCTCCTTTTCTCAATACATGTGAGTCACTTAATCTTCATCATCTCTATCTTCTTTCTCTGCTAAACCTTCTTTCCCTTTTTTCTTTTAAAATACCTCTAGCTCTGTCTCTTTCTTCTTATTCCAGTAACACCATTCTAGTCCAGCCCCTTAGCAGAACTGTGTGGAATCACTATGGGAACCCCATGAAATATTAGTATAGGCCCACGTATTTGTACTACTTGAAGGTTGGATGTATAGATGCTGAATGGATGGTTGAAAGACAATAGAGTGAACCCCTGATCTTGTGCATTAATTTCCAAAACCAAATCTGCTATAGAGTGTTTCTAGCTTTTCCAAAAAAGAAAGGACTATTCTAAAACAAAATTAATTTACTTGAATTTGGAAGTATGTATCATTAAACCTTTTATTTTAAGATTTTATTTATTTATTTGACAGACAGAGATCACAAGTAGGCAGAGAGGCAGGCAGAGAGAGAGGAGGAAGCGGGCTCCCTGCTGAGCAGAGAGCCTGATGCTGGGCTCAATTCAGGACTCCGGGATCATGACCTGAGATGAAGGCAGAGGCTTTAACCCACTGAGCCACCCAGGGGCCCCTCATTAAGCCTTTTTAAGATTAAGTTTGCTGGTGAGTATGGTTTGAAATATGAATAGTTTAAAGTAAACCAAAGATGTTAGAATATTTTCATCCCAACTAAGTTAGGGATTGCCTCTTGAAGAAGCTCATCATCAGGTGATGGTAATCTGTTAAGGGATATGAAGATGAACATCAACAGTGACTCCAAGCTTTCAAGGGGGATGAGAATATAAACTTCATATTAAGAAATCAGTATGGGGTACACCTGAGTCAGTACTCAGCACCTGCATCCACATTTTTTAAAAAATCATTTATTCCAAATGGCTTAACTCCAAATTATTGCCATAACCTCTTCATTTTAAAATGTACTCAGCTACAGTTTGGAGACCTCTCACATCTGATATTCCAATAAATGACTCTAGACCAATTCCCTAAATTTGTTCTCTTCTTCTTTGGTAGCCAACCTCAAGATGATCCTCAATGATCCCTGCCTGCCAGTATTCACACTCTTGAGTAGTCCTCTCCCATATTAATTCATGTTTGTGTGACTGATAGACTTCCCCAGAATTGCTACTTCCAAGATTATAAGAGGTTGTAACTTCTTTCTTGGACTCTCTTTCTTCCTCAATCCATACCTATGACCTCATAAAGAGCTCTCCATAACCTGTTGACTACGGAAGAAAAAAAACCTGGGCTTGCTTTGTATCCCACTGATTCTGCATGATATGCAGATAATACATAGAAAGGAATGGCTGCCATACCCTTGCTTCACTCTGGGATGGCCCTCAAGTACAGTGGTAAAGGGAAATCCTTTAAGTGGCAGAAAAGTATATCTGGTTGTACATTTTGCCTGGGAAGATATTGCCAGAGGTATGGATATACATTGATTCATGAGCTGTGGCTAATGATTTGGCTGGATGTCCAGGGACTTGGATGGAACATGATTAGAAAATTGGTGAGGAGGAGATCTGGGGAAGAGGTATTTGAATAGAGTGTGAAGATATTTACCTCTCAAGTGGATGCTCACCAAAAGGTGACTTCAGTAGAGAGTATTCTAATAATCAGGGGTGTAAGATGCCCATAAAATGTGGATGTCAATTAGCCTCCTTTCCCAGCCATCCTGCCCTTGCCCAATGGATTCATGAACAAAGCAGCAAGGATGAGGGTTTTATGTGAGCTCAACAAGGCCTTTCACTCAAGGCCAACTTGGCTACAAGTTTTGCCCAGCACCTGGCCAACCAACAGCAAAGACCAAGAAACCTGATAAAGTACCTCCTGGGGGGGATTAGTCAACTACCTGACATAAAATGGATCATATTAAACTGCTTCCATAATGGAAGTGGCAGCACTTATTCCTAACAGCAGAACAGACAGTTACTCTGGGTGTGGACTTTCATCCCCTCCCAGCACATCTTTAGGAAAAACTACCAGAATGCCTTACCTACAATCACGGGATTTCACACAGCATCTCTTCTGACCAAAGAAGTGATTTCACAACAAAGGAAATGTGGGATTGAAGCCACACTGATGGAATTCGTTGATCTTACCATATTCCTATCATCCTAATGCACCTAGCTTGATAAAATGGTGAATAGCCTTTCAGACCTCAGTCAGTTGGGTAGTAATATCTTGCGGATTTGAAAGAATATCCTCCAGGATGTGGTAAAATGTCCAAGATATGATCCTATTTCTCCCATAGTCAGAATTCACAGGTCTATGGGCACCTGGGTGGCTCAGTCCTTAAGCATCTGCCTTTGGCTCAGGTCATGATCCCAGAGTCCTGGGATCAAGCCCTGCATTGGGCTCCCTGCTCAGTGGGAAGCCTGCTTCTCCCTCTCCCACTCCCCCTGCTTGTCTTCCTTCTCTGGCTATGCATCCCTCTGTTAAATAAATAAACAAAATCTTTAAAAAAAATAATTCACAGTTCTAGGGAATCAAGAGGTGAAAATGAGAGTGGCTTCTCCCACCCTTACCCCTAATGTTGCTTCCTGTTTCTACAGGTTTAGTCTTATTGCTCTAGAAGTCTTATTTTTAGAGAGAGGATAGCTTCAACTGGGGACACAATAATGATCCCACTGAATGGGAAGTTGAGACTGCCACTTAACCACTTTGAGTTTACATGCTTGTGAATCAACAGGCAAAGAAGCGACAGGCTGGGGTAATAGATCCTATCAGTGGAAATTGGGATGCCATTACACAATGGAAATAGGGAGGAATATGTCTGTAATGCAGATCTTCTGCAGGAATTCCTGTGTCCTGTGATTAAAATAAATGGAAAAATACCATGATCCAATTCAGGCAAGACTCTTAATAGCCCACATCCTATAATAGAGGCTTGGCTTCTCCCTTCCCCCACTAGATAGGGAACTATGTTCAGCTGAACTGTGTGCTGAGAGAAAAGGATTATGGACTAGGCTGAGAAAGAAGATGGTTATAAATACTATGACCAAGTGACTGTAGAGAATTGTAACAGTAATGAGTATTTCTTGCATATTTTGATATAAATATGTTTTATATATATATATATATATATATATAGAGAGAGAGAGAGAGAGAGAGAGAGATACTCAATTTGTTTTTTACTTTCCCTCTTTTATCCCCTTACCATCTACAGAAGATGTGTTAATGGTAGTTAACTTGATAGCTCAATATTTAAGTTACAGCATAACAAAGGATGAGTACAAATCAGCTAGAAGAGCTAACTTTCTTTTAGTAAAGGACCAGACACTAAATAATTCAGATTCTTCTGGGCTTTGTAGGCCATATACAGTCTCTGCTGCATCTTTTTTTAAACAACTCTTCATTAAAAATATTATAAAATATATAAACGATGCTATTTAATATTTTATATAAATGCTATATTATAAAATTATTATAACAATATTTTTAAGAAGTTCTTAGCTCCAAGGCTGTATAAAATCTGACTGAGAGATCAATTTAGACTATATACCATAGTTTTCTGACTAGACTAGAAAAGGAATGAACATTTTCCACAGACAAAAATAGGAATTTTGTATTATCTTCTGGGCAAAGAGTGACCATGTTTCCATTGTGTGCAGAATAGGTGTATCATGTTAGGCATAATTTTATTATTATCTTTATTTGAAAATTAAGTATATTTCTAGTGCCGAGGTGACAAGTAATATACTGTGGTGATTTTGTAATGTGTCAAGTTGGGTGGAGTGAACTACATCTCCCAGAACTCCTTTCCTATGGTGTTGCCAGTTGGAATTGGCTACAAATTCTTATGCAAGATTTGGAGGGCAGAAGCCAAGCCACAGCCATTGTTGTAGAAGTTCACATATGTTGTTGCTAGTCTCTGGGCTTACAATGGCATAGAGCAGTAGCCAGGCCTGCAACTGTTCCACCTTTTCTTGGATTCTTCTTTAGCTTCTCCCACTCTTGAGCCAGGTAATGAAGAATGCCAGCTTCTCTTACAGACACTCATATCATCAATATCAGAGCAACAGGGAATGCCAGCTTGTGCTTGTGGGTTCCAGCTGTCCTCTTATGCTTTACATCCTCTCTTCCTGACTCTGCCTTCCCAGCAGACTTCAAATTCCAGCATCAGTTGCAAAGGCAACAGCCTTATAGACTACCCAATTAGCTTCCACAGTCGTCGTGTAAAGTCAAATTCCTTTAAAAATTATGGATATACATAAGCATATATACGTATGCATTTATGTCATGTATATGTATGCATATATGTAAATATATAATCTCCAAATGACTTTGCTTCTCAGACTGGTACACCCTATTATCTGACCTTAGTACTTAGTGGTATCCTATCTTCAAGAGCTATTACACCATTCCCATCTCCGCCTAAAAGAACTAACAAGCCATAAGACTTGGTAGTTCAGAATCCTGAGTTTGGTATGTTTTCCTTATCTTGAGTGCTTAGTGAAAATTTGCATCTACTGCTAAGGAAATTCCATTGTTTAGAACTCAACAAAGACTTTTGAGGAAACAAATTTTGCATAGTGATGGTTTATTATGCCAAATTACCTCCTTATTATCTTTCTCACATTCAAAGAGATCCCAATTATAGAATGCATAGATTTCTATATACTACTTTATTAACATAACCATAACACAAATTTATTTTAATATGAACAATTATATATAATCTGTAATCTTATTTGGCTCTGTT
This sequence comes from Taxidea taxus jeffersonii, assembly GCA_003697995.1. Lineage (NCBI taxonomy): Eukaryota > Metazoa > Chordata > Mammalia > Carnivora > Mustelidae > Taxidea > Taxidea taxus. The sequence goes on along the minus strand of ML105499.1, from coordinate 69,047 downwards.
CTTTTATTTTTTTTCTACCCTTATAATCCCATACTTTTACTAAATGATTCCTATCAAGCTTACTTTGTGTCCTGCAGTCAGTTTATTACAGTGCATAGTCAATTACTTTCAGAATATAGACTTACAGCCTTTTTTGTAGTCCTGCCTCTTCCTATGGAACATTACTGGATGAAATCTCCCCCACATCCAAATTTCTTTGCATCGGAATTCCTGGGCAGTTACCAGTTCCCAGTTCCCACCAGAAGAGTATGTACATAAACTACCAAGTGGTGGCGGGAATGAAGGAGAACACAGCCAAGGGAAAGAAGATGAATCAGGGGCAAAAATGAAGACTTAAGGAAGACACAATAGCAAAAAAATAATTTCCTAACACAGTTCGCATTTATTCCATGCTAGGTAGTGGGCTATGCTTTAAAAAAAAAACATTTTCAGTTTATCAGAAAATATTTACTGGCTAAGTTGTCCTTTTTTTCATCTTTTATTATGAAATATTTTATACAAGTATAATATAATGAAGAGACTTTAATGAAAAATAATAAAATGAACACTCATGTTTTCACCACCCAGTTTAAGAAACAGAACATTTTCAGTAGCTCTAAATTCTCCTTTCTCCTTCTTGATACATCATCCTGGTTTCCATCATGCCCACAGGTAGCTACAGAGCTGCATTTTGTTTTGCTCATTTCCTTGCTCTTCTTCCTCCTAGTCTGGCCTCATCTATCCTGAAACAATATACTTAGTTTTGCTGGGTTTTGTATATCATATCAGTAAAACCAAATTGTATATATTCTATGATTTCTTTTTTACGGTCAACCTTATGTTTGTGAAATGAATCCATGTTCTGTACGTGTGTGCGTGTGTGTGTGTAATTGTGGTTAATTCATTTTCACTGTTATGGGTTCTATGGCCGTACCACACCTTATCCATTCGCCTCTAAATAGACAGGTGCATTATTTACTATCTGCTTTTTCCACTATAGTAACTAATTCTATTTTGAACATGGTTGAACATATCCTGACCAACATGTGAGTGATTTTCTTGCACCTGTGTGTATTATTGCTGGATTTGGTTCCACTCTACAAGCTAATTCTATATTGTTTCCCAAAGCAGTTGCATATATATATGTGTGTATATATATATATACACACATATATATATGCCCATCGGCATCATTTAAAAAGTTCCCTTTTCTCCACATCCTTGCCAGTTGTTAGCATTGGCAGACTTTCCAAATTTTGCCAATCTGGTGAGTGTGAAATTAAAGCCACACTGAGCTTTAGTTTGCATTTTCCTTGTTATTAAAAGGGTTGAACATTTTTCATATATTTGTTTTTCATCTTAAATCATATTTTTGTTGTTCTTTTCTATTACTGTATTTTTTCCTTTCCTATTTTAAGGAATTTTTAGTATTTGTTTATATATTCTGGAAACGAAACTATTGTCTATTATATGCAGCAAATACTTCTTCCATTTTTTGGCTAATCATTTAGGTTTCTTTATGCTAAGTAATGAAAGTTCTTAATTTTAGTATGCTTAAAATGTATCAATTTTCCTTTATGGCTTGTACTTACCTGTCTTATTTAAGGTAATATTAACCTACTTTGAGCTCCTTTAAAAAAATCTGTATTTTCCAGGGACGCCTGGGTGGCTCAGTTGGTTAAGCAGCTGCCTTCAGCTCAGGTCATGATCCCAGCGTCCTGGAATCGAGTCCCACATTGGGCTCCTTGCTTGGCAGGGAGCCTGCTTCTCCCTCTGCCTCTGCCTGCCTCTCTGTCTGCCTGTACTCACTCTGTCTCTCTCTGTCAAATAAAAAAAAAAAAAAAAAAATCTGTATTTTCCAGTAAGTTTTAGCATTACCTTCCACGTTGAATTATTTGCTTATGTAGTAGAGACACATTTCATTTTTCCATTTGGCATTAGAAAAAGATTGCATTTCCAGCCAGGCTTTTAATTTGGTAGAGCCATGAGAATATAATTTTGAGCCCTAAAATTTCCTGTATAATCATCAGGGCTCACTTTCATTCCCTATCTGCCAGCAGATATAGAGTAATCAGAAAGCTAAACCAGCGAGAGGGCAGAGCCACTAGTTGGAAGGATACTGGGTCTGTGAATGATAATGAACCTCAGGGCATCAACACATCTCTCCCCACTTATAGGCATCAGAATAGGACACAAGTAAGAAATAAAACTCTTTAGGGTTAATCCATTGTAATCTGGGAAGTTAAGGAAGATAGCACATCCAACTAATAAATACTGGGAATCATTTTTTTTTTTTTGTATGGTAAAAGGGAAAGGTGTGATTCATTGCCTCCATTTGAATAAACAATAGTCTAAGCTCCAAGTAATTGAATAAGTCCACCATTTCCTCATTCACCTGCATTGCCACATCTGTCGTATGTCAAATTTCCAAATATGTGTGGAATTGTGCCTGGGGGATTCTATTTTATTCCAGGAATCTATCTCTGCATTAGTACTGCATGGCTTTAATCTCTATAGTATTAGGATAAATCTCATGGTGTGGTAGGATGAGAATTCTCACTTTATTCTACTTTGTGGAGAATATCTATGCTTTTCTTGGACTTTCACTATTCCATATATAGATCAGAATTAACCTCATACATTTATGAAAAACTTTGTTCAATTTTGGTTATAATTTCTTTGAAACAATAGATAAATTAGGGGAGAACCTAGATCCTCAGCATATTTAGGCTTCTTATCCATTTGTTTAGTACTTGATATTTTTCAGGATGGTTTTATAATTCTATCCAGAAAAGCATTAATTCCAAATATTAGATGGTATTTGTGGTAGGCAGAACAATACCCCCTTTCTCAAAGGTCAATGCCTAATTCCCCAGATTACAAATATTATAATTTACATGATAAAGTTGACTTTGTAGTTGTGATTAGGGTTAAGAATTTTGAAATGGAGAGATTAACCTGGAGATTATTCTTAGTCCAATCTAATACATAAATCCTTAAAAGCAGAGAACCCTTCTCCTAGGTATGACCAGAAGGAGGTGTGACTATTGATAGAGTATGCTCAAAAAGATGCTTTGAAAGTGAAAGGGACAAGAACCAAGGAATATGGATGGCCTATAAAGATGGGAATGGCAAGGAAACAAATTCTCCCCTTAGAGCCTCTGGGAAGGAAACCTCCTCAGCTAACATCAAGATTTTAGCCGAGGGAGACCTGTGTCAGACTTCTAATTTACAGAACTCTGAGATAACATGTGTGTGTGTGTGTGTGTGTGTGTGTGTGTGTGTGTGTGTGTGTTTAAAGATTTTGTTTATTTATTTGACAAACAGAGATCACAAGTAGACAGAGAGGCAGGCAGAGAGAGAGAGGAGGAAGTAGGCTCCCTGCTGAGCAGAGAGCCTGATGCAGGCTCAATTCCAGGACCCTGAGATCATGACCTGAGTCGAAGGCAGAGGCTTTAACCCACTGAGCCACCCAGGCACCCCCAAATGTGTGTTTTTAAAGCCATTATATTTGTGGAAATTATCTATAGTGGAAATAGAAAATGAATACAGTATTATTATTGTTCTATATAATTAGAGTTCAACTTTACCTGTGTATTATTTTATAGTATATAAATATATATAGTATATAAATATATATACTAGTATATTATGATATTAGTATATTATTAATATACTAATGATTCTTTCTGAATGTCAGACTGTCTTCCTGGGATTGTTTCCTTCTTTCTGAAGATAGTTCATCGAAGGTCTATTTATGGAATACTCAGTTTTTTGTTTGCCTTTATTTTGTCTTTGTTTTTGAAAAAGTTCCACTGAGTATATAATTCAAGGTTGACATGTATTTTCTCTCAACACTTTGATATTCTACTGTCTTATTAAAAAAAAATCAGGTATCTGACTATTTGATCCTCTTTCATTAGGTATTCTGTCTTTTCTCTCTGGCTACATTTAAACTTTCTGTCTGTGGTTTTCTTCAGTTTCACTATTATACATCTAAATGTATTTTTTTAATTTAATTTTTTTGGGTGTTTGCTTTGTTTCTTGAGTATGAGGATCCCCATCTTTCACATTCCTTATCTCTTCCAATGTTCCTTATCTCTTCAAATGTTTTGTCTCCTCAACTGTCTCTATTATCTTCTTTTGTAACTCTATGTATTAAACTTTCTCATTCTATCTCTTGACCTGATTTTGATACTTTCTGTTTCTATGTCTTTCTGAACTTCATTCTGGGTTATTCATTGACTCTGGTGGTTGTTTGAAAGTGGATACAGTTAAACAGAGACAACCACCTGTGTAGTCAGGATTTGAGTTTAGAGGCCATAATATGAAGATTAAGAATTGGAAATTCTAGAACTCTAGATCAGGTAGAAGAGGTGATGCAGTATAGAAAACATTAAGCATAGAGAACAGGATCGTAAGATGTATAGAAACTTTTAAGACAACATTTAGAAAATTACTTCTAAAAGGAGAAAAATGGGAAGCTGATGAAAAAGAATTGATTTCAATCTCCCCCCTGGCAGGAGAGTAGAGAGAATGTACTTTGTATGTATTTTTCTCTGCTTGAAACCAGAGAATAGATGGCATGGAAAAAAAAAAAAAAAAAAAAGAAAGATGGAATGTCCTGACCTATGTATGCACTAGGCCATAAAATTCAAGGGCTGAGTATGTTAAACAGGAAAAGAGTGACAAATTTAAAATATGGATGAAGAAGGGTCACTACAAAGGGCTGAAGTGTAGAGACACTTCTGTGACTGTAAGCACGAGCATTTTCTTTATATTACCAAAGCAGTGAAAGGTACATTTCTTTGTAAACAATCAAAATATCACATCTAAAGCTAAAGCCCTTTGTACTATCTTCCCAATTTCAGAACATTCTTCTCCTAGAGGAAGCACTGTCTAAAACTTCTATTTATGTAGAAAGCTACCTCAACAAACCATATAGGCCAATTGTATATGTAGTGAGTGTGTCATTTATGTATGTGTCTTAAATAAAAGTGGAAAATTTGGAGGTAGATGTGGGATACTAGAAAGCCAGAATGAGACTGACAATATTCTAATCAGGAAGTAGCCAGGCCCTAACAAGATACTGACACAGCAAAGGAAGCTGCTAACGTTGATAAATGAGTGTATGTGAAAGAAGAAAGATTTGAAAGTAAAGATAATGCCAGAGATTTGGGCTTAAATACCAGGCCAGCAGCTGGTGAATCCCTTGATGTTTAGGAAGTAGGACAGTTGGGAAATTTTTCAATGAAACAAAGACATTTGTCTGAGGTACACTGATTTGAGGTGGAAAAGACCTCAAATCTGATTAAAATCTTTAATCAAATGACAATTTTCTATGACTTGAAATGTACTTATTTGACTATCTATTTTACAACTGATCTCCCCTATGGAATACTGATGGATATTTATTTCTATTCCAGTAATTATTATTTTCTAAAATCCTAAATTCTTTAAAAAGAATTTTTCTTAATTTTTTTTCTTTTAAAGAACATTCTTTAAAAAAATAAATTCTTTCTTAGGGCAGAACTGTGTGATCTCAGTCAAGTCATTTACCTTCTTTTGACCGGCAACTTCCCATGTTCCCAAATAAGGGGATTTTGACTTTCTTTTCTATCATTATTTCAGACTAGGTATTATAACTTCTCCCTCTGCTAAAAACAATGTTTTCAACAATGAATGTTGAATAATTTTTTTCTGCCTCCTTAAATGCATTAATAGGATGACTACAAGTCAAATAAGAAACTAAGTGAAGTCAGGATCCTAGAAGCATTCTTTTATAAGAGGGTAGGTGTAAGTTAGAAACAAACCCAATTTATCCTTCCCTGAATGCCCTACCCAACACCCATCCCCACACAGAATGCAAGGGAAATTGCCTGCCTTAAACCATGGTGCTTAATGAAAAAGGAAAAAAAAAAAAAATTCTCCCTTGAAAATTATGAAGCAGATGCATACCCTTAGGGCTTATACATCAATTTACATTGGCTAGGTTCTCCAAAAATCCTTAAATGGATAATCCTTAAGTGGTTTCAAGTAGTTCTAGCCTGGTTGTGCACCCACCCTCCACACCCCCATCCCTGACAAAGCTGTGACAGAAGCAAAAGCGATGCTTTTTAGATGAATTTATCTCCATCACAAGTTTCAAAGAATTCTGATGGAAAATGTTCTTCATAAGATAACAAACAGCAGAAAAAGACTATAAAGAATGCAGATGTATGAATTATCAATTATAGATTACAAAAGAACCATATTTAATATGTTTCAGAAATAAGAGGAAAATGAGCAGGGAAAAATAAGATAAAAAGGGAATGAGGATTTTTGGTAATAAAAAATATAGAACCTCTAGAAATGAACATTAGAATAATTAAAAATTCTGTGGATTATATAAACTGCACAGCAGAAAATTAGAGGAATAATAGATGAACTGGAAGGTGATCTGAGAAATTATTCAGATTATAGTGAGAGACAAAGAGATGGAAAAATATACGAAAGTGAGAATAGAGATATGGGGCAAAGAGTGAGACAGTTTCTCTCTTAAAAAGGACATAAGGGGGACGCCTGGGTGGCTCAGTTGGTTAAGCAGCTGCCTTCAGCTCAGGTCATGATCCCAGCGTCGTGGGATCCAGTCCCACATCTGGTTCCTTGCTCAGCAGGGAGCCTGCTTCTCCCTCTGCCTCTGCCTGCCACTCTCTCTGCCTGTGCTCACTCTCTCTGTCAAATAAATAAATAAAATCTTTTAAAAAAAGAAAAGGACATAAGGGGGCGCCTGGGTGGCTCAGTGGGTTAAGCCTCTGCCTTCGGCTCAGGTCATGATCTCAGTGTCCTGGGATCGAGTCCCACATTGGGCTCTCTGCTTGCCAGGGAGCCTGCTTCCTCCTCTCTCTCTCTGCCTGCTTCTCTGCCTACTTGTGATAAATAAATAAATAAATTCTGTAGAGGCAAGATTTGAGAATTTTCTCATGATAAGCACTGGATGATATAAGGAATTATTAAACTATATGTTGTTATACAATTATGCCATATTGTATACCTGAAGCCAATATAACATGGAATGCTAACTATAAAAAATAAATATATAAAACCTATGTGTAGAAAAAATAAGAATTAAAAAGTAAAATATAAATTAAAAAATTTTTGGAACATTTCCAGAAAAAGTAACTAACAATAATGTATACCTTCAAGAAGGTCCCAAAATTGCAAATGCCACAAAAAGTCCAGATCTAGACAAATCATACTGAAATTGCACATCAGCAAGCTGCAAAGATATCATCTTAAGAGACTGTATTAACAGAAGTAGTAATATACCAGGGATTAGTGAACTCTTTCTGTAAAGGAACAGATGGTAATTACTTTAGTGTTTGAGGCCTGTATGGTCTGTGTTGCAAATACTCAGTTCTGCCACTGCAGTAAAAGCAGCTACAAAATTCGTAAATTAATAAGAATGGCTGTGTTTCAGTAAAACTTTATTTACAAAGAAACAGGTGGTGATTCAAATTTGGCAGACAGGTCATAGTTTGTTGACCTTGGTTAGACTGACATCTGACTCAAAAGCAAAAACAGAACATGGAAGGCAGGAAAATATCTTAAATAGAGTGAAATAAAACAGTTGTCAACCTACACTCCCATAGCTGGCAAAATAACATTCAAGAATGAAGTAAAATAAAGACAATTCCTGGCGGGGGTGCAGGGGAAGCCTTGATAGATTTTTACTACCAGTTCATCTTTACTAATATTCTAAAAGATATACCTTTAAATGAAAAAAAAATGTGATCTCAGATTAAAGAACCAAAAACAATGAAAATAATAAATGTCTGAGTAAATCTAAAATTAAAATCAACTACATAAAACAAAATAACAACAATATTAAAAATATATAAACGGGAGCACCTGGGTGGCTCAGTTGGTTAAACTTCTGCCTTCAGCTCAGGTCATGATCCCAGGATCCTGGAATTGAGCCCCACATCAAGCACCCTGCTTGGTGGGGAGCCTTTTTCTCCCTCTCCTCTACTTATGGCACTCTCCCTCTCAAATAAATAAATAAAATCTATCTATATATATATATAAAATAAAAACAAGGTAGAGTCAAAATTCCCCAAAATAATAGCATTTACTATGGAGAAATGACTGGAATCAAATGCTCTAGGTCCTTGAATTATTCAGGAGGAGGTTAGAAATGTTGACTAACTTTAGACAATAAAACTTTATGTATATAAATTAAATGTATGTAAATGTATGTAAATTTAACTTTCTAAAGTAAGAACTACAAAATGGAAATAGAAAATGAAAATCCAAACTAGTAAGGGGGAAATAAAATGAGAAAAAAAATCTGTCTAAAGAAAGCCATATAAGACATATAAGATAATATAGACAAATCAGATAATATAGACATATAGGTATATCTTATAGCTATATAAGAACATATAAATAAGTCTACATATATAAGCAACTGAAACTAATGTAAGTATACTGAATGCTCCAAATAAAATTTTTACATGTTGATTCTGGATGAAAAAAATGTCACCCATCTCCTACTTTAGAAAATAATAGCAACTTAAGCCTAAACAAGCAGAAGAAATACTAAAATGTGGAAGAAAATCAATAAGATTAAAAAGAGTAAAACAATAAATGAAACCAAAAGCTGGTGCTTTGAAAAAGATCCATAAAATTGATAAACCTCTAAGCCAGCGTAACTGAGGAAAAAGAGAAGATACAAATTATCAATATCAGATGAAAGAAGGGTCATCATACCGATCCTTTGGGCATTAAAAGGATAGTAAAGGAATACTACAAACAACTCCATGCCCACAAATTTGATGACTTAAATGAAATAGACCAATTCCTTCAAAGACACAATCTACCAAAATTAACACACACACAAAAACAGATCATCTGAATAGGCCTATACCTATTAAAAAACCTGAATCAATAGTTTATAAACCTCCCCCTCCAAAAAACAAACAAACGAACAAAACAAAACAAAAAGAAAAATGTATCAGGCCCAGATGGTTGCACTGGTGAATCCTACCAAACATTTAAGGATGAAATTATACCGATTCTCCTCAATATCTCCCAGAAACAGAAGCAGAGAAAATACTTCTAAACTCATTTTAGAAAACACCTAGTTTTAAAAACACTTATAAACTCTGAGGCCAGATTTAACCTAATACCAAAACCAGACAAAGATAGTATGAGAAAGGAAGCTATGAACCAAAATCTCTCATGAATGTCGATGCAAAAATCCTCAATAAAATATTAGAAAATCCATTTCTACTATGTATAAAAAGGAATCATACACCATGACCAAGTGAGATTTGTTCCAGATTCAAAATTTGAAAATCAGGGGCACCTGGGTGGCTCAGCTGGTTAAGTGTCTGCCTTCAACTCAGGTCATGGTCCCAGGGTCCTGGGGTCCTGGGATCTAGCCCTGCATGGGGCTCCTTGTTTAGAGGGGGAGATGCTTTCCCCTCTCCCTCTGCCTGCTGCTCCCCCTGCTTGTACACTCTCTGTGTCAAAAAAAATTATATATATATGTACATATATATGTACACATATATAATTTTTACATATGCATATATATGTACATATATGTGTATATATATGTACATATATACATATGTATGTACATATATGTGTACATATATATATATATAATTTTGAAGTCAGTCAATGTACTACACCACATCAACTGGCTAAAGACAAAAAAATTACATGATAATACCCATTGAATCAGAAAAAGCATTTAAGATAATCCAATACCCATGCATGATAATTCCATCTTCAAAACCAGGCAAGTTTTTCTCCTATTGTAGCAGTCTCCTCTGACTCTGATTCTTTTACTCCTCTTCCACTCATAGGGACCCTCATGATTCCTCTGGGTCCACCTCTGTAATCCTAGATGATCTTCCCATCTCAAGACCATCTGAACAGCAATCCTAATTCCATCTGTAACTTTAATTCCCTTTGACATGTAGCCTAACGTAGTCACAGTTTCTGAGGATTAAGATATGAGTGTCTTTGGTGGAGGTGGGGCATTATTCTGCCTATCACTGCTATTCAGTGGAGAAAGAAGAGTCTTTTCAAGAAATGGTGTTGTAACAATGCATGTCCATATGCAAAATAAGGAATCTAGCACAGATTTTTACAGCCTTCAGAAGAATAAACCTGAATGGGGGCACCTGGGTGGCTCAGTTAGTTGGGCTATTGCCTTGGGCTCAGGTCATGATCCTGGAGTCCTTGGATCAAGTCTCTCATTGGGCTCCTGGCTCAGTAGGGAGTCTGCTTCTCCCTCTGACCCTCCTCCTTCTCATGCGCTCTCTCTTTCTCTTTCTCTCATTCTTTCTCTCTCTCTCTCAAATAAATAAATAAAATCTTAAAAAAAAGGAAACAGTCAACAAAGAAAAAGGCAACACACGGAATGGGAGAAGATATTCACAAATGACACTACACACAAAGGGCTGATATCCAAGATCTAAGAAGAACTCCTCAAACTCAACACACACAAAACAGATAATCATGTCAAAAAATGGGCAGAAGACTTGAACAGACACTTCTCCAAAGAAGACATACAAAAGGCTAAGACACATGAAAAAATGTTCATCATCATTAGCAATCAGAGAGATTCAAATCAAAACCACATTGAGATACCACCTTACACCAGTTAGAATGGCCAAAATTAACAAGACAGTAAATATCAAGTGTTGGAGAGGATGTGGAGAAAGGGGAACCTTCTTACACTGTTGGTGGGAATGCAAGTTGGTGCAGCCACTTTGGAAAACAGTGTGGAGATTCCTTAAGAAATTAAAAATAGAGCTTCCTTATGACCCTGCAATTGTACTACTGGGTATTTACCCCAAAGATACAGATGTAGTGAAAAGAAGGGCCATCTGTACTCCAATGGTCATAGCAGCAATGGCCATAGTCACCAAACTGTGGAAAGAACCAAGATGTCCTTCAACGCACGAATGGATAAAGAAGATATGGTCCATATAAACAGTGGAGTATTATGCCTCCGTCAGAAAGGATGAATACCCAACTTTTGTATCAACATGAACAGGAATGGAAGAGATTATGCTGAGTGAAATAAGTCAAGCAGAAAGAGCCAATTATCATATGGTTTCACTTTCTTGTGGAGCTTAAGGAATAACACAGAAGACACTGAGAGGTGGAGAGTGGAAGTAAGTTGGGGGAAATTGGAGGGGGAGACAAACCATGAAAGACTGTGTACTCTGAGAAATAAACTGAGGGTTTTGGAGGGGAGGGGTGTGGGGGGTTGGGTGAGCCTGGTGGTGGGTATTATGGAGGGCACGTATTGCATAGAGCACTGGGTGCGGTGCATAAATAATGAATTTTAGAACACTGGGGGTAAAAAAGAACAAACCTGAATGGGTTATGGGCCTAAATGTGAAATACGGTCTACACAATCTTGGGTTTGGTGATGAGTTTTTAGATAAAAGGCCAATAGCATGAGTCACAAGAGAAAAGATAGATAACCTGGAATTTATTAAAATGAAAAACTTCTGCTCTGCTAAGACACTGTCTAGAAAATAAAAAACAAGCCACAAGCTGAGGGAAAATATTTGAAAACATATCTGATAAAGGACTTGTACCCAAAATACACAAAGAGCTCTTAAACTCAACGAAAAGAAAATAACCCAATTTAAAAGTAGGCTAAAGGTCTGAACAGACACCCCCCAAAAAGATACATAGATAGCAAATAAGCAAATGAAGTATGCTCAACATTATCTATTGAATCTTACATTCTTGAATACAAGAATTACAGATTAAAACTGCAGGGAGATACTCCTATACACATATTAAAAGAGCAAAACAAATAAGCGAAATCACCCAAACCTAACAATATCAATTGTTGTTGAGGATGAGCAACAGGAATTCTCATTGTTTGTCAGTAGGAAACCAAAATAATATAGACACTTTGGAAGCCTCCTTGGCAGTCTTGTCTTACATACAGTTCAGTAATTGTACTTTTATTTATTTACCAAACTGATCCAAAAACATGCCTGCAAAAAAACCTGCTTGTAAATGATTGTAACAGCTTTACTTATAACTGTGAAAACTAGAAGAAAACCAGGGTAAAACCATTTTACCCTCAATAGGTAAAGTTATATACAAACTGTGGTATATCCACATATTATTACTACTCTATGATTAAAAAATGAGTCATCAAGCCATGAAAAAACATGAATGAAACTTAAATGCACATTGCTCCATGAAAGAAGCCAGTCTGAAAAGGGTACGCACTGTGATTCCTAATGAATGTATCTTGGAAAAGGAAAAACTAGGGAGAGAGTTAAATGATTAGTGGTTGCCAGGAGTTTGCGGGAGGGAGTAGGTGAGGTACAGGGCGTGATATTTTAGGCCAGTGCAACTATTCTGTATAATATTATAATGGTAAAGCCATGACAATGTGCTTTTGTCAAAATCTGTAGAATTTAAGTATACCAAAATAAAAATCTTTTGCACAGCTAAGGAAACCATCAACAAAAGAAAAATGCAGTCTGCAGAATGGGAGAAGATATTTGCAAATCTTATCTAGGATAAGGGATTAATATCCAAAATATAGAAGGAACTCATATAACTCAACACCAAAAAACTTTACCTAATCCAATTTAAAAATGGGCAGAGGAACCTAATAGACATTTCTCCAAAGTAGACATATAGACAGCCAACAGACCCATGAAAAGATGCTCAACATCACAAATCATCAGGGCAATGCAACTCAGAACCACAAGGAGATACTATCTTATACCTGTCAAAAAGCCTAGAATCAAAAAGACAAGAAATCACAAGTGTTGGTGAGATTGTGGAGAAAAGAGAGCATTTGTGCACTGTTGGTGAGAATATAAGGTTGTGTAGCCACTGTGGAAAACAGTTTGGAGCTTCCTCAAAAAATTAAAAATAGAAACACCATATAAATCAGTGATTCCACTAATGGGTATTTACCTAAAGAAAATGAAATCACTAATTCAAAAAGGTATGTGCACCCCTATGTTTACTGCAACATTATTTACAATAGCCAAGAATATGAAAGCAACCTAAGCATCCACTGATAGACAAATTGATAAGGAAGATATGGTTATGTATACAGTGGAATATTACACAGCCATAAAAGGGTTGAGATCATGGCCTTTGCAACAACATGGATGGACCTAAAGGATATAATGCTAAGTGAAATAAATCAATCAGAGAAAGACAAATACCATATGATTTCACTCATATGTAGAATTTTTAAAAACCAAACAAAGACAAAAGAGACAAACAAATAAACCCAGACTCTGGGTGGAGGAGTGAAATAGATAAAGGGGATCAAAAGTACACTTATCTTGATGAGCACTGAGTAATATATAGAACTGTTGAATCATTATATTATATACCTGAAGCTAATACAATACTGTATGTTAATTATATTTCAATTTAAGAAGAGGAAAAGGAAAACCTTGTAGAACTTGATTGCACAGAAAATAAATTTTAATGTATACAAATTTTCAAAAAATCTTTTGCAGGTGTGCCTGGGTGACTCAGTTGGTTGAGTACTGGTTCTTGGTTTCAGCTTGGATCATGATCTTATGGCAATGAGATGGAGCCCCATGTTGGGCTCTGCGCTCAGAGTAGAATCTGTTTCAGATTCTCTCTCCTTCTCCCTCCTTTCCTCCCTACCTCTACATAAATAAATTAATCAAATCTTTAAAAAAAAATCTTTTAGGAAGTTATGGGGCCCCAGTATGGAATGCAGAATGTGATAAAACAATATATCTTTATTACAAATATCTAAAACATCTTCACTGAAGGGATATAGGAAAGAGTTGCTGACTTAAGTAACTTTAGAAATAAATGGGGTCTGGAAGACAAAGGGAAAAAGAATTTGTACCTAAGTGCTATATTCTAGTTGATAAAGTTGTTTCCCATGGGAATGGTACTACTATGCAGAAACATACTACTATGCAGAAACATTTGATACTACTATGCAGAAACACTGGCACCAAACAGTTAAGTAACTGGATGACAGATGGTGGGAGCCAGGTTTCTCACTCTTGGAGGGGGAGGTTACACATTGCAAGAAGAGGTTATAATGATCAATGTGGTAGTAGATTAGAATTAGAAACATCAATATGAATTTATATAAATATACATAGGTTACATGTATATATATCCATATGTATACATATATATTAGCTCACATATATATAAGTTATATGTAAAAATAATATAAACATGTGTTTGTATACTTGGGTTAGTATACACATATATTTCCTTGATGTGTCAGCTGAGAGGGCCTAGAGGCAATGATACTCCAGTAGCAGTGAGCACACTTAGCAACCAATCTTGGTTACACTCTCCATATTAAAACACACACACACACACACACACACACACACACACAAAACACAAGGCTACTTGGAGAAAAGGCTGATACTAGGACTGGGAAGGGAAATACACAAGATGAATCTGGAGCATCTTGTTTTGCCAGAGAGTAAAGAAATACTAAAAAACAAAAACAAACAACAAAAAAACCATAATGATGGAATATGTCAAATGGGAAAAGGAACCAACTGAAAGAGCTCCCAATGGCCAAAACTGGAAAAATTTTAGCAATATAATAAAGTATTGGATGATAACCCAATTATAATCCTTTAGGTCCATATAACCCAATTATAACCCATTTAGATCCATCCATGTTATTATACATATTTTAACCCAAAGTATCTATGAGTTCATAATGATATAAATGATTGAAGAAATGAGAGGGAATAAACAAATCTCCTGAGCAGAAAAAAAATCCATATCATGTGTGTAGACTCCCTGCCTTCAAGGATATGGAGTATAAACTCTCAACTTCTTAACAGTGAACTTCATATGTTGACTTTCCTCCAAAGAGTACAGTAAGGAAAAGTTTGGGGATAACTTTATGGTGGAGAAAACTGACAAACACTGCTTCAACCAGGTTATCAAGGTCAATGGTAATAGTGATAAGTCATGTTGATACAATGTATCCTTGATACATGTAATGAAAAAGTAGTTTACCTTTTGATCTTCCTTCTAAAATATATAACCTGTCTAATCATGTATAACCATGTATAAAGCATTAGATGAATCCCCGTTGATGAACATTTATAGAATACCTGATTCCTTTAATCTGTCAAGGTCATGCCAAATAATGGTAAGTCTAAGAAACTGTCACAGTCAAGAGGAGCTTAAGGAGACATGATGACTAAATACAATGTGATATCCTAGACAGAATCCTGGAGCAGAAAAGGAACATTAGGCAAATACTAGGAGAGCTGAATCAAGTTTGGACTTTATAATACATGGCAGTTTGGGTTCATTAATAATAAATGTATTATACTAATGTTACATGTTTGTAATTTAAAAAATTTGATATGAGATATATAGAATCTCTCTGAATTTATCTTCATAATTTTTTCTTTCTTTTTTTAAAAAGATTCATTTATTTATTTATTTGACAGAGATCACAAGTAGACAGAGAGGCAGGCAGAGAGAGAGGAGGAAGCAGGCTCCCTACTGAGCAGCGAGCCCGATGTGGGGCTTGATCCCAGGACCCTGGGATCATGACCTGAGCCAAAGGCAGAGGCTCTAACCCACTGAGCCACCCAGGCGCTCCCACAATTTTTTCTATGTCTAAACTGTCCTAAAATTAATTTTTCACTTAAAATTTTATTTTATTAAACCAGAAGAAGGTGAAAGGAGGAACAAAATATTTGAAAAAAATGAAATGGACAAATAGACAACACAAAAATAACATAATTACATTGTTTATACAGACTAACTCTAGTTAAGAGGCAGAGACTGCCAGACTAGATCAAAGAGCAGGATCCAACTTAGGTTCTCTAAAGTTGATACATTTTAACCATAAAGATACCAATAGACTGAAAGTAAAAAAGATGCAAAAAGCTATACCATGAAACCTGTAAGCACAAGAAAGCTAGAGTGCTTATATTAATATCAAATAAAGCAAGCATCAAAACAAGGAATATCGCCAAAGGGAAAGAACATTTTGGAGTGACAAAGTAGTCTATCTTAAATATATGTTAAATTCTACATTTTTTTTTTTTTTTTCTAAAGGGAGGGCTGGGCTACATGGTTTCTAAAATCCTCCCTGCTCTAAGTACTGTGATTCTAGGGCTGGCCAGTGGCAAGTCTGATTTCTAAAAGGGAGCACATCTTGCTCAGCTTCTACAAGTCCATAAAGGGCTATTGGATTCACATGGATAAATTCTGATGGGCTCTTTCTGAACAGATTTGTCTGTGTAGAAAATAATGCAGAATATTTTGTTTGAATTCAAATGAAATTTGCATTAACCTTTGTAAGTGGGGAAGCATAAAGAAATAGCACAAGAGGTTTGCAGATATACCAGACCATAAGACTGTTTGCTTACGAAAGCTGTTGAACTATTTATTTGATCCACACCACACACATTTTGGAGGCATTGAACTGAAAGCATAATAGACCCTAGGGTGTGTATGTATTCTAGAGAAAGAGAGAGACTTGCATTCAAATGAATGCATTTTGTTTAATGCATGTTTTAGAACCATACTTGAAAAGTACTCTATGAAATTTCAATTTGATTTTGCTGGGTCATTTTCATTTAGAACTTAGTAAAAGCTAAACTGCCTAATGAATATTTAGTATACCTTAGACAGTTCAGCATTTTCAAACCTGCATTAAATTGAAACATCAAAACAAAAATATATTATTTTTCAAATTCTTCTTCGTTTTTCCTTTTGTGCCTCCTAAATAAAGACAGTCTGATAGCTGAAAATACTGGTATAAAATGAAGAGGGTAATGAGTAGGAAAAGAGAGGTTAGGAAGCTATAATCAATTGTGAGCTTCAATGCAATCATAAACCATGAGAGCTAAATAACTCCTATCTCTACCTTTGCCCTTTTGTTGTAATACGGCACACAGAGATTTTTAAGTAATATAAGCTTGAGATAAAAACTGAAAAGTTCAATTATCTTAGCAATGAAACATTAGGAAGGAAAAATGGATATGTTTGAATAAGTGATAAGAGTGGAAATATAACATAATATTTCAGTAACAAAATTAATTTACCTCACTTATAAGAGGGTACATTTTCCTATGATGATTGCTACTGATTTTTTGGCTTAGTTTAGCAAATTGTAAATCTTATCCCTTGATGTCTAGTAATTACATATTCATTTGAATTACAAAAATGATTATCATAATATTTTAGCCTCTGGGGAGCTATAGACCTTTTTCCATCATTTCAACCATTTCTGCATTTTTTTGGAACTCAGAATGACATATTCACTTTTCAATTTTTATAGAAATATATTTGAGTTCAAATTTGTTGTAATTCTAATTTGCCATGTTGAAAAAAATAACTAATTTCATAGGGTGTGTATGCATGCCTATGTGTGTGCATGTATATAGTCATGTGTATAAAATCACTGGGTTACTTCACTGGAATAAAAAGGCACTGAAGAACTGAGTTACTAAGTTAAGAAAGAATAGAAACAGAGCAATGGAGAGACCACAAACTGAGGGCATTTGCCCCATAGGGTAATTCTTAGTTTAAACCTAATGAAGGTGGATGAGGTGGTGGGCAGGAAGGGGAAACAAGACACGGTCTTACTTGGTATGCATATAATAGAAAAAGTTGGCAAATTATGAAGAACAAAAATGTTACACAGATTGTTTTATAGTGAAAAGCTTAGATTTAAAAGAAAAAACAATTTGAAAGAAAGTGGAATAGTGCTCTTTTCACTTTTGTTTTCCATTGGTTCCATGAATCTGTACTGAGTCTCTTTGAAGTGCCAGGACACTGTGCTCACTGAAGATGACAAGATGGCTCCCAACACTTCTCAAGTGTCGAGAAGTGTTCCCCGACTAGAAGGCATTCCCTGACTGGAAGGCAGTGCAGTGAGGGAGCTTGCCCATTGTTGGATGGTGGTCAGGAGAGCAGGTTTGGATGGAAATGCAAAGAGTGAATACTTGTACGGTTTCCCAAGGCCAGTATTTCTGTGACCTTCATTTCCACTTCTCCCAACTTCATCTTATTGGTAGAGTTGGAGGGTGAATTCCATTACGTAAACTTAAGATTGCTTCCAGTCATGGGTTGCTTGAGCCACATCCTTCTTCCTACCAGCTTCTCTCTTGGTGTCCAATATTAGTACAAGATCAAGTTTCTACATATACTTCCTAAAAGGCCCCACAGTTTCAATGAAAGTTACACCATTCACAGTTCTAAAATGCGCAGAGAATTTGGGATAGGGAGAAGTAAGCAGTTCAACGGTTGCTACCTTTCTCCCTCTCTCTTATCATGCTTTCCCTGATAATGTTTACATTTACAGATTTCTGCGTTTTTCTGACTTCCATCTTGAAGTGACCCTCCTTGCAGACTAGAGTCCCTCAAGTCTGAGAAGATTCTAAGCTTCATTAGTATTATCCTGTTGTCCGCCCTCCACCCCCAGAGTTCAACAGGCTGTGGAAATAGATGATATTAGAACATATACTCACATTTTGCTATATGGATATTTGACACCCCCTTCCTGCCTCCCTAAAAAATAACAGCAAACCTGGTCACATAGGACCCAGCACCTGGCAAGGATCCTCTGTGAAGTATTTCTGGAAGTCCTGTGGGGACATCTCCTGGGTACTCGAACAAGTCTGTACCTGTTGGCTGCTGCACAGCCCCACCTCGGTTACCACAGGCTGGCAGCCAACAGTGACGCAGGTGTTCTGCCACCGCGTTTCCAGAAGGTCCTCGTGGTGCTTGTGGTAGAAATTTAGGTTCCGCAAATGTTATTATTTGGCTTACAGTTGTGTAATTTACAACTGTAAGCAATGGCGCATGTATTTCTGAGGTGCTAAGTTAGTTTTGTCTATCTTGAATATGAACTACTAGATTTAGGGTAATCTTAGCCCATGCTGTTGAAGGATATAAATAATTCTATATAACATCTTTAACTTCAGCATTGTCAAGTGATTTTTCCCGGTGCAGATGCGAAAGAAGAATAAAAACTACAAAAATCTAAACCAGCACCACCCACGCTGTATTAATTATAACTCATGGAAAAAGATAAAATCTGTAATATTTTATTTATATTTTACTTCCTAATTACTGAAATAGCCTTGAACATCAAGATTTTTACCTGAAATATCCATGCATTTTTTCTTGAAATATAATGTGGAATCTGTTTTACATCTTCTTTTTGAGGGTATAACACAGGGCTTAGTTTCTCTTTAGAAAAAGAAGGTCAAAGTTGTTTTGTTTGTTAATTCCTTTTGACTGCCAGTGGCCATAGCTAGGTAGGGCCCAATGTTTCCAAACAGAATAAAGCAGAATTTTTCTAATGGAGCTTTAATTTGGCAAAAGTAAAGAAAGTTGTGCAATATAAATAACTGCCAAACACAAATTTTTTGCCTGTGCCTTTTTTTAGCTCAATGATAGGTTCTGCTAAAAACAGAGTAGCTGGGTCTGAGTTTATAGTTATCAAAAGTCTAAGAGGCAACATGAAAAAAAAAAAAGAGCAGTGTTGTCATTTTTGTAAGAGGGTCAAACATTTTCTGTTGCTTACATCTTAATGCTTTTTGCCTCCAGTTAACGGAGAATCCTTTCCAGATGGTCTGAAGACAAGAGTCCAATCTAATGTCCATTTCATTATTTCCAAAATTGTTAGAGTTGGCCATCTTATTTCTTTTCTGTAAAGAACACAGGGAAATGTGCATAATTCAGGGAACCTGTAGAATTGTAAAAACAGCAGTTCATGACTGCAACATAAACACATTGCCTACAACTTTTTCCAAGAGGAGTGATTGAATGAGATGTCCCTGTCTGGTGGCTGGAATCCAATGTACAGAGCCACCCTGAAACTCCCAACATTTCATTATGATGATAACCAGTGTCTACACTGGTTTTAAAAGCTAGATACTTCCTGTTTTAAAAAGCTGTATATGGGCAGAACTGGAGGGGATTATGTTAAGTGAAGTAAGCTGCACAGAGAAAGACAATAACCCTATGGTTTCATTCATATGTGGAACATAAGCAATAGCACAGAGGACTATAGGGGGAGAGAGGAAAATCTAAAAGGGGATAAATCAGAGAGGGAGATGAACTATGAGAGACCATGGACCCCGAGAAACAATTTGGGGGTTTCAGAAGGGAGGAGAGTGGGGGAGGGGTACAGGGTGATGGATATTGAGGAGGGCATGTGTTAAGGAGCACTAGGTATTATATTTAACTAATGAATCACTGAACACTGCATCAAAGACTAATTATGTACTATACAGTAGCTAACTGAACATAATAAAAAGAATTAAAAATTTTTTAAAGAGTTGTATATTTATCTGAAAGAAAGAATAAGCATCCCACTACTACAGTGTTACTACTATTCTACTTTTTTATTGAGCTAAATTATATGTTGATCATGTGAAGAGCTGACTCACATTATCACGGTTGCTCTTCCTGGCATGGGCATCCTTGGTCACTCATTCGTGCCCACTCCAGAGTTGGCTTTTAACATCTGCTCTCCAGGCTCAGTGCAGCCCTTGCTTGTTCTTTGAAGCCTATCTTACACCAAGTTGTAGAACAACAGAACTGGGAGATCACCTTAGCTCCTACTGTCGATGAGGAAACTGGGACACACAGCAGTGAAGCAGCTTGCCCAAGGGCTTACAGCTGGTTAGGGTTCAAGATTTCACAGTAAAGGGCACTATATTTTCCTCTGGCTTTGCCTTTCTCTGGATGCCTGCAGTCTACTACATCATTTAACACTTAAATATGTATTGCCTGATGGCACCCCCTAAGTCCTTTTTGTGTTTGAGCCTTGTGCTGAATGCTGACGGCAGGGTAAGTGTTCTAGAAAGATGTGTTAATTGATTGGCATCAGCGTGCACTAATGTGGATCATGCCTCCTGACTGAACCTTCTTCTAAGACTAGAATCCAGAACCTTAAGAAGATTTTCTATTCTGATCATCAGATTCTTGAAAATATCCCACACACCAGTTGCAAGCGTGCCTATTTTTTAAAATCAATTTCTTTAATATCAGAGTTGCCAACTTTTAACATGCAAAATCATTAAAAGAAAAAAAAAAAGGAGTGGAACCATACGATGTTCTACTGCCACAAAGTTATCATCATCTTTTCCTACTGGAAAAGGTAAAGAATGAGACACTGGCTCACTGTGTCCTCCCAAACTCAATGAGAAGCAATTGACATGGAAACTGAAAAATTCAGCCAATTATCTGGATATTTTAGTTTGTCTTCTTAAAAAATAGTGTATAGAGGTGTCCAGAATTCTATCATTGCTTAGTTGTCAGTCAAAAAGTCATTGTTATACATAAATATGATGTCATATCAATGCATAATAAACCTTCCTGTCAATCAAAAGTATTGTTATGTATAGACTTTGTGTCAGACATTTTAGGCTTTGCATTAAGATATGAAGTTCATGCAAATTAAGGAAAATTTAAAGATGGCATGGCCACAGGCAAATATATTTTAATAGAGTTAGACTTTACAGGGAAATTGACACTTGAGCAAAAACACAAAATGTAAGGGAGTAAATACAGTTTTCTTGACAAAGAAGTCAGCTTTTGAAGGTGGAAAGAGAAATATAATTTTATGATTATACAGACACATTTTCCATTTGGACAAATATACTCATCAGGATTCTATAATTGGGAAAGGGAAAAATAATAAAAGTTACAAGATGCTAAGACGAACTTCTCATTTTTCACATTTTCTAATAGTTTAAAAGAAGCTTAAATTTAATACAGCTAACTTTCAAAGCAATTATCTGCCAAGTTAATTTAAAAATATTTCCAACTGAAAGTTAAAAAATTGGGGTTCAATTTTCCTTTCTCATCACTAGCAAAATTTCTTTTACTGTGAAAGTCTGCCAGATGGAACAAGACCCCTAAACAATAGGAGTTATGTACCTGGTTTTCTCTCGTCTTTCCTTCAACAGCTCTGTTGTGGTGTGCTATTATCCCTGCTATGACTACAACCCAAATCAAAAAAGAATCAAGGCAGGGGTGCCTGGGTGGCTCAGCTTGGTTAAGCGCCTGCCTTCAGCTCAGGTCATGAGCCCAGGACCCTTGGATTCCAGACCGTGACCCAGCCCTGGCCTAGTGTCAGGCTCCCTGCTCAGTGAGGAGCCTGTTTCTCCCTCTCCCTCTCCCTGCTGCTCCCCCTGCTTGTGTTCTATCTCTCAACTTCACTCTCTGACAAATAAATAAAGTCTTAACCAAAAAAAGAATCAAGGAAGAGTGAACCCTAATGCAAACTATGGACTTTGGGTGATAAGGATGTGTCAATGTAGGTTCATCAATTTTAACAAAATGTACCACTCTAGTTGTTAATAATTGGAGAGGCTATTTGTGTGTTGGTGGGGGAGGGGTATATGGAAATCTCTGTGCCTTCCTCTTTTTCTGCAAACCTAAAACTTTTCTAAAAAAAATAGTGGGCATTTTAATTTTGTTTTTTAATGAATAAGGTAGAAGGCATTAGATGAATGGTTAACCAGTGTTCAGTCTAACCCAGGTAGCACTGAAAATTTCTGTCTAGGTGCTGGCCTAAATCTGGTGCTTAGGAGATTCAATATGTGACTTTAGGCAAGTTATTTAACCTCTCTGATCCAAGTTCTTCATCACCATTCACACCATAAATATATATTGAATACTTTCTCTGTTCTAAATACTAAGATGGAGCAATAAGCTAAATTATGGTTCAGTCTTGAAGGAAAAGCAGACCATAATAAATTTCCTGGTTCATTATTTAATTAGACATGGGGGTAAGTGGTTGGGAGAAATGCATTTGAGAATGTACAGAAGGGGAATCTAATATAATCAAAGGGGGTGTTAGAGGTGGGTAGGTGGATAAAATCTAGCAATCACAAATGGTTCTAGAGAGGCTCACATGTGATAAGAAAGTGCCATGCAAAGTATAAAGAACTGCATCTGAGGGGCACCTGGGTGGCTCAGTGGGTTAAGCCTCTGCTTTTAGCTCAGGTCATGATCTCAGGGTCTTGGGATCGAATCCTGAATCAGGCTCTCTGCTCAACAGGAGAGCCTGCTTCCCCTTCTCTCTCTGCCTACTTGTGATCTGTCAAATAAATAAATAAAAATCTTAAAAAAAAAAAAAAAAGAAATGCATCTGATCTAGTATTATTAATTTGGGGATATTTGATTATGATTCTAGAGTATCAGCACCTAGCTCATAGATGCTAAAAAAAAATATGTGTTAGGAGTGCCTGGGTGGCTCAGTTCTTAAGTGTTTGCCTTCGGCTCTGGTCACTATCCCAGGGTCCTGGGATTGAGCCACGCATTGGGCTCCCTGCTCGGCCAGGATCCTGCTTCTCCCTCTCCCACTCCTCCTGCTTGTGTTCCCTCCCTCTCTCGTTGTCTCTCTCTCTCTCTCTCAAAGAAACAAATAAAATCTTTTTAAAAATGTGTTAAATTGACTCCTTTTATAGACCCTTTCCCAGTCTGAAATTTTTCCAAAAATGAAGTCATATGATGTTAAATATAAGTTGCAAAGTCCCCAGAAAGCAGGAGCCTTGCCTGTCTTGTTCACCTCTGGTGCAGGACCTGGCATATAGTAGATAATGAATAGGAAGTAAAGGGCTGAATAAACAAATGGACTGTAATTGTTTCATTTCACAGAGGAGAAAAACTAAAGACTAGAAAAATCACGGTGTCTAAATGATTAAGTCATAGGCTACAAAGGAGCACAATTAAAAATTGACCCCAGGATTCCCAGCTCTTACATTTTTTGTTTTAATTTAAGTAGAGTTGACACCCAGTGTTACATTAGTTTCAGTCGCATAACATGTTGATTCAAGTGTAGCTACTGTCTATCACGGTACAACACTATTACCTTACCACTGACTATATCACTATGCTGTGCCTTTTATTCCCTTGACTTACTCATTCTAGAACTGGAAGCCTGTATTTCCCTCTCCACTTCACCCATTTTTCCCATTCCCCTCACCCTATCTGGCAATCCTGATAGGCAATCCTGCTTGTTCTCTGTATTTATAGGTCTGATTCCATGTTTGGTTTATTCATTCGTTTTGTATTTAGATTCCACATATGAGTGAAGTAATAAAGTATTTGTGTCTCTCAGTCTGACCTATTTCACCTAGCATAATACCCTCTAGGTCCACCCATGCTGTTACAAATGTCAAGATCTTATCGCTTTGATGGCTGTGTAATATTCCATTCTGTATATATATACCACTACTTCCTTATCCATGTGTCTGTCAATGGATACTTAGGTTGCTTTCATATTCTTGGCTCTTATAAATAATGCTGCAATAAACATATGGGTACTAATGTCTTTTTGAATTAGTGTTTTCATTTTCTTTAGGTAAATATCCAGTAGTGAAATTACTGGATATTTCTGGAATTACTGGATATTACTGGATATACTGGAAATTACTGGATCATATCATGTTTCTATTTTTAATCTTTTGAGGAATCTCCATACTGTTTTCCACAGTGGGTACACAAACTTATATTCTCACCAACAGTGCACCAATGTTCTCTTTTCTCAACATCCTCACCAACACTTGTGATTTCTTGTATTTTCGATTCTAGGCTTTTTGACAGGTATAAGGTAATATCTCCTTGTGGTTTTGATTTGCATTTTCCTGATGATTTGTGATGTTGAGCATCTTTTCATGGGTCTGTTGGCCATCTATATGTCTTCTTTGGAAAAAATGTCTATTTAGTTCCTCTGCCCATCTTTTAATTAGATTGGGGATTTTTTGGCATTGAGATGTTCAAGTTCTTTATATATTTTGGATATTAACCCCTTATCAGAGATATCATTTGCAGATATATTTTCCTATTCATGTGCAACAACATATACTAACATAGAGGGCTTCTATTCTTTGCTACAGCTGTTTTACCTTGCAAGTATCTACATTAAAACAAAAACAAAACAAACAAAAACTACCTCTCTACTATGTGAATGAACTTTCTGTCCAAACTCTTTCTGCTTTACATGAGAAAATGATATTCTTCCTATTACCATGCTTTTGACTATTACAAAACCTTTAATATTCACTGACAGTAATTGGTACCCACGCCCCACATTTTTTTTAGTTACTAAGTTTTACTCTAACCTCCATGAAGGGTGAGGAGGTAATTGATGTGGAAGAAATTTCATCTCAGCCTGCTTCAAAGGAAAAGTAATACACACAATATATTACTGCAAAGTTATTTTTTTTCCTCCTGAGAAAATAATAATCTCAAGAGACTATTTCTGGTCTTATCCACAAGGTCACTGATTAATGGAAATGACATATCTTACATTATCTATACAAATTTTGCTATCATTAATAGATTAAAAGCTAGGAATCCTGTGCCTTAGGAGTAATATCTAGAAAAGTGTTGCTATGGTTGATGTCAAAGAAATTACTGCCTTGTGTTCCTTTATGGGATTTTTATGGCTTTAGGTCTTACATTTAGGTCTTTAATCCATTTTAAACTTATTTTTGTGTATGATATAAAAAAGTGGTCCAGTTTTGTTCTTTTGCATGTACCCGTCCAGTTTTCCCAACATCATTTATTGAAGAGATTGTCTCTTCCCCTTCATATGTTCTTGCCTCTTTTGTCATTGATTAATTGACCATATAAGTGTGGGTTTCTTTCTGGGCTCTCTATTCTGCTACATTGATCTATGTGTCTATTTTTATGCCAGTCCCATACTGTTTTGATTACTACAGCTTTGTAGTATATCTTGAAGTCTGGAACTGTGATACCTCCAGCTTTGTTCTTTCTCAAGATTGGTTTGGCTATCCAGGATCTTTTGTGGTTGCATAAATATTTTAGTATTATTTGTTCTTAGGTGTTATTATACAAGAAAAGAATTATGCAAAGGCATAAATACCAGGAGACAAGGCTCACTGAGAGCCATGCAGGAACCTTGCCACAAAATAACCCTGAATCACAGGCTGTTCCAGCAAAGCAAGTAGATATTAAGATCAGAGTGCAGGAAAAGTGCCTATACTACACAACTTATAAATTGCAACCTAATTTATACCAGCTTTCCATATGAATAAAACCCTGGTTTGTTTAAACTTTTATAAAACAAAAATCTATTAAAATTTCTCAACTTAGGTTGAACAAACAAGCAAAACCAAGCATAATAAGAAAATAAAAATTGCAGGAAAACATTCTCTTCCTAGTATTAGGGAACTTATATTATGTGTGAGGTTTGAAGTCATTGGTACCCGGAAGGGGCTATATATATATACTGGCTGAATTGTTCTGAAAATATCTCCATCCTGCTGACCAATTCACAGAGAGATGCTGATAACACAGTCAGGGGAGGTCACAAAGTTTCTCTGCTAGATAGAGAAAAGAAGTTCCATGAAGGAGGCAGAAGGACAGAGAGATGTAGGAATTTTGTCAAAGGGCAGAAAGGTATTTGGGACCAAAAGGTAGACTATAACTCACCCAGAGATCCCTGAAGCTACTTACCACCAGACCACACAATAAGAACCACCCATCACAGAAGGCGAGGGATTTGGGCTTTTTGAGACCAATTCACCATTGAGTGCCTCTGTGGGAAATTTGATTTAATCCCAAAGATGGGCATTTCTTACTGTCCTGGGGAAGTGTACATTCTCACAGCTCCCAGCCAAAAATGAAATGTGCTTCAAAGTAGGTCAGAGCCAAATGACAGCTCTCAGGGGCTTTGCAGTGCACCATGCATGTAAAAGAGGAAAAACAAAGCAGCTTACAGAAGAGTTTCAATTCTCAGATTTTAGAATAAATTCTCTAGCTGTAATGAAATACAGAATAATCCTTTTGCATTTATTGAATTATTGAGTTACAAACTTTGGCCACGCATTTTATCTGCTGGCTTGATTGTCCTTTTTCATCCATCCATTCTTGAGAACTTGGGTGCATGATGCTACCCCAGACATTGTTATTAGACTTTTTATAAATAAAAATTGTTATAAAATTTTTATATAAATAAAAATTGTTATAAAAAATTGTCTAATTGTTATTAGACTATTTATAGACTTTGTTACAATAATCTCCCTAAAGATTAATCTGGACACACTCAATTCATTTTTCCAATTGTTACCCATTACTTGACATAACAACTCTTAACTATAGAGTAATTTGGGCCTCTGTACATTTGATGCTGATAACAGTTAAGGCATAAATGAATAGACAGATGAGCTCTCTTGAAGAGCAAAAAAAAAAAAGAAGAAGAAGAAAAGAAAAAAAAAAAAAAGAAGCCATACTTAATCTTGAGTAAGCTCAGCTGAGTGATACAGGTCTAATTTTTATCTAGTAAGGGTATCATGTTGAAATAGAGATTAAGAGTCCTTGGCCTGCAGTATAAAGTGGATCTTTCCACATGCCTTCTGTGGTTGGGGTCCTACCCACCTTTTTGAATCATGTCTACTCAAACTCCTTCACTCATTCCTCCTGGATGTGCCCCCATGCTTTCCCTCTTCTGGGTCTTTGTTTATATTTTTCCTCAGCTTTTCTGATTAGCTGACTATGTCTGATCCTAGCCAATTTTTTAAAAGCTTAGATGCCACCTCATCTATGAATGTCAAGTCCAGTAGACTAATCCCTCTTTTCTCTGCACTCTTAAAATTATCTTTCCTTTGGCACCCATCATTGCATTTCATGATTCGTGACACAGGGGAGGTGTAGATAAAGTGATTAATTAATTAAACAAACACTTATTGAGCATCTATTATGTTCTTTGTGTTGGGAATACAAAGATGATTAATCATGAACTCCCTAGCAAGAGCTCATACTCTACCAGAAGTGACAGATGTGCAGCATACAGCTCAATGTAATGAATTTCTATAATGAATATGGATGGAGGGCTGTGGAAGCATGGAAAAAAGAATGACTTGGTATTCACATATTTAGCTTAATAGACACAGATAAAGAAATTACTATTTGCCAAGAACTATTCCAAATGCAATAAGATATTAGTTTATCCATCTAGCAATCTTACAGTGAAGGTACTACGAGGTACATATTATTATCATTCCCAGTTTACAGATGAAGAAACTGAGGCATGTTCACACAGCTAGTAGGTGGCAGAGCAAGGATTTGACCCAGAGGTTCTGGGTCCTGAATCTTTGCTCAAAACTACCAGACTATGCTTACTCAGTATATATTTAATGATCAGAAAAGCCCCCTTAAGAAATAGACTTATTTCCAAGAGAAATTGATTTTCTGATGAACCAGCACTCAGTACGCTGCTATGACAGGGACTCCATGGCTGTTTGTGAAATAAATGTCTTGGTTCATGAAGAACATATAGGTGTTTGTTAGGCAAAGAAAAGAAAGAAGGGCATTCCTGGTTAGATGGATGGAGTTGTGCCAAGATGTGGAGTTAGGAAAAGACAGGGACTATTTAGAGGACGGTGGGAAGTTCTGTGGCTGGTGCTGGGCCTGTTTGCCTCATTTCCATTCTCCCCTTGCGCCCTGCTCTACTCTGTATTATCCCTAGTGCTGCTTCTGTGGGCTGTGTTGTCCAGATCTGCATGAGGTCAGGGTTGCCCATGAAACACCTGGCCAGACACTGCAGACCAGAAGGCAGGCAGAGCACAGAGCATTTGTCCCAGACTCTCTTGCCCGTGGTAGTGCCTCTGGCAGTGGCTATGTCTTCTGGTCAACTTCTGCCAGGAAATTCTGGTCCCTTGTCCCCCTCTTCTCCCACAGATCCCCTAACCCAGGTATGCTAGGTGTCCTGCACTTGCTAACCTCTGAGCTCTTCATCATCCCTTGCTCAGTTCCTCAACTCTACTATGTAAGCAAACCCTAGAAATAAATTCCCTTCCCCCCCTCAAAAAAAAGCCTTAGCTAGGCTTCCATTTTCATGCTTAGACACTGACAGATATACTCAGAGTATTAGGGAAATGGTAGAGTATATTCATCATATGAGAGAGGAAAAGGTTGAAATTATCATTGATGAATAAAGCAAAGTAAAACATTTTAATATTATTTCCTCTTTATTAAAAAATTATTGTACATTTTGCAGATGTATACTCTATTAGTACAGTGGCATATAAGTTAATATAGTATATTTATATAATATATCATTTCGATCTTCTTAATGTCTTTGTATTTATATATCATTTGTAAATATATAAGATATACATTTATGTGATATATATACATTTATACAAATTATGTATAAACATATAATATATACAAATTATATAAAATATATATTCATATCTTTAAATATATATTTTGAGGTATTCATCCTCAAAGACTCTACTGATGGGGCATTCATTTGAAAAGTTTGGAGTCTCTATAAAAATACATTGAGTTGGTGTCATAATACCAACAAAATTCACAATCCATTAGCATCTTCGTGATAGGCCATGTTGAGTGGAACTTGTGATAGAAGCATGTTAACACAGTGCCACACGTAACTTGTGTGACTTCCGTGGGAAGGTTTCATTTTTCCCTAGACATAAAGCTTAAATAAATTATGCTCTCTAACATTAGAGAGGAAAACAGATGAAAGGAATAAAGGAGTGAGGAAGAGAAAGAGAAAAGGAAGTAAAGAAGGATGGAAATCTATTCAAATGGTACATGAACAGAAATGAAAAGCTAAAATGGCCCCACATGTCCAGCTTCCCATCATCTCATCACTGTCCCCAGGCTAGCCCCTCAAAGGTCCAAAAATTCTTCCTTTTGGATGGTCGGTACCTTGAGAGGACATGTGGCTGCTCTGGAAGGTAACTTAGCATCTGTATTCCCATCTTATTCTAGTCCAAATCAATGAAAGAATAGGGCTCAATTCAAGGTGTCAGGTAGTCAGAAGAGTTGCAATGTCCATAGAAACAATGTCTGTCTGTGTAAATGTTTCTTCTATCAGGATTTATGAGCACCAGTGTGGATAGGTGGCTATTGGCCACGCAGATCATTGGGAGCACTAGTGTCCATGCATTTCTTAGAGGTCAAGCATTATTTATTTTTATTTTTAGGTGAAAATAAAAAAAACATAATGAAGAAGTAATAAGATGTGTCTATAGGTAGAAGTTCCTATGATTGTTTCTTGCACTTTACTTTGGAGACTACTGTTTGCGTTGTGAAGCTGAAAGTGGTGTGTTAAATTCAGATTCAGTGGACTTGGAACTGCTAAATGAGGAGGCACCAGCCACCCACAGGGGATTGGCAGGTAGCTCCCTCGGGTTCAGGTTCCCCACCCTGGGGAAGTGAAAATGCTGGGGTTCGTTGTGATTGAAGGCACATTTTAATACACCCACACCAAAGAATAAAGTCACAGGATTGTTACAGATCCCAGCAAAAGGGAAGGGGGCATGCAATGAGCCAGGAAGGACAGTTCTCTGTCCCAGAGGATGGAGAGCAGGGCAGCAAGCACCTCTTACTTACAAAGCGTTTGGGACAGAGGTCACTAACTTCTTAACCAACTCATCTCAAAAGCTTATTTTAAATGGTAGCCCAGGAAAAGCAAAGTGGGAACTCAGGGGAATGCAGGGTGTGGGAAATCCTAAGCTCAGGTCTTTATCCAAATGCCCAGACTCTGGGCACGAGCAGGGTTGTCATACTGCAAAATGCCTACGCAACAACTCAAAATAGTTGTTTTTTCTCAACATGCCAGTTTATATAATTTTCTACTTTATTTGGCATTTTTAAATGCTAGTCATTTTTATTTGTGTTTTTGAGTGACCCTAGGGGAAGAACAGAAGGAGGGGAAGAGAAAAACAGCTAAAATAGCTCAACACCTGAGCTTGCTCACATTGCTCTTTTTCAAGTTCATGCTTCTGCACCAGTTAGTTCGATCTGGACAGAACCCTGGGAAATGAACAACCCTATAGACTAATTTTTTTGTGTTGTGCTTCATGTTCCAGAGTAGCTATTTTCAACTAGTATCACAGAGAGCTGCTACTAGCAACTGTTAAATTACATAGGAATTTGACTTCACACTGTTTATTGAAGAAATGCTAGAGCATATTAAGTGAAGTTTTACTGTGCTTGTATATTTCTCAGATGCAGCTACAATGCTAACTGCCTTTATTACAGTGAGAAAGTTGATATAGCATTTATAATATATAAACAGTTAAATTATATTTTATGTTTTCAAATAATCTATGAAAACAAGATAAAGTAACAGTTTACTCTGATGTTTGGGAAAAGAAACTAGAAATAAAATTAAAAGTCTTGCTATAGAAAATGCTATCATCTACACTGCAGATTTGGGAAGATGACAAGAATATACATATGTCATAAAGTACATGCTTTTCAGGGTAATTTTAAGAAATAAGAAAATCTAATCTCTGTGTTTGAGAAAACCAGCTCTTAATTTCCTTTGGGTTCTTCCTTTTCTATCCTGGAGAATTACAAATCTCTAAGCATTATCCATTGTATGTCTTCCCTAGTGCTTAGTTCCTGGATTTATGTTCTATTCAAGTACTGATTGCATTAAATAATAATGTTAATTCTCAGTAGTTATGAGTCAAAATTAGCTAGATTATTTGAAATCTCCCTATCATAATAAAAATACAATTTAAAATACCTTTGTTACTTTTTTTGTCAAGGGAGCATCATTATTATAATTACCATCTCCTCAAGATAGTATTTATTACTTCTGTATAAAACAGAGCATTACTAGATCCATCTTTAAAGAGCATGGATATGGAAAGGTGGTGATTATTTTACCTCTCCCTCACAGGTTCCTACTAAGACAAGTGATAAGATTTGCTTTACAGTGGAATGTATGCATCAATGAACACACATCAGCTCGCTAGGTATATTACGAGAAGCTTTTTAAAAATGTGAAAGAGTAAGCTGTGGATTTCTCCCTTTTTCTTACTAGCTTTGTGCTATAGTAAAGTATGTTTTCTGATCATATTTTTAATATACATATGTATGTGTGTGTATTCCAGATATTGGTTTATTTAAAGGAAAAATAACAGTTTTCCAAAGCATGGATTCCAAAGGGCATAATTAAATTTTAAAAACACTTTGGGCTAATTTTAATATTTCAGGCTAAAAAAAAAAAAAAGTGAATGAGGTGGTAGTGGTTGTGAAGATACTCATTTGGCTGCTCAGAGAGCTGTGTCTGGGTTCTGGGACCCCTCAAGTATAACAGCAGCTGTGCCCATAGATGATCCTGCACCCATTCCAAGAAGTGCCTGGCTAGAAGAGGGAAATTCATGTTTCCCGACTACCTGCGCCAAGAGCAGGGAGAAGCATTGTCAAGACTCTACAATTCTTCTCTTTGGGTTTGCCATGGATGCTGTGGTTATAGTTTTCCAAAAAACAAAGGATAATGAAACTCTTAGGAGAATTTGATCTTTTCACAACTCTGCTGCATATTAGAACCTTACACTCATTCCAAAAACTACAGAATGTGTGATTTCCAACTTTTATTCTCCTTGGATTTGAAAAAAATAATCTTCTTTAGCCAAAACTTCTTCTGATACTGGGAAAAAAAAATAAATTTCCTAAAAACCTAATGATCATTTAGGAGCCATAAGAGGAGCAGTGTTTTATCTCTAATGGACATATTTTGGAAGTAAACAGTAGAATTTAAGGAAACCATAAAAATAATACAACTAAATGCCTACATTTTTTTAAGAGAAATGACTTGATAGAATTAAAATTAGGGAAGGGGAAAACAAACCAAAGACAGAGAGATGAGGATCAGGAGGTAGACATTGCAGGAGAGACACTGCAAAGCCATCCTACCACAAAAAGTACCTTCTCTCTGCCACGCTGCTGCAATTCCAACATAAAAATCCCTGACATTACGATTTCTCCCGAAAATCCCTCTGTATTCCAGATATTGGAAAGATCTTTTCTCTTCTAAATTGAAATGTCTAAGAGTCCTAGTCAAGTTACATTGCAATTAGTGTCAAAGACACAATTTGAACCCAAGATCTCCATTGTGCCACCCTGGTGCTATTTACCTCATAGTAATCTTTTTCAAATGGGATTTTAAATTCCATGTGAAAAGCCTTAAAAATAAGTATATTCTTGAGCATTTTACTGCCCCATTTATTTTTGTGTCTAGGGCTGGTGCTGAGAAGTTCAATTTTAATTATCTTGCAGTGAAACAGATAAGAACTTAATGCATCCCAAGTGATGGTCGAATGAATGAGGGAGAACTGTGCAAAGGAAAGTGTCACAGAACTCTGAATTCCCAAAAAGGTAGGCTCATTGCTCAACCACTTGACACATAATAGAACAGGAAAACCAATAATCACCAGTCCATATTTATAAGGCTAGAGATAAGTTAGTTTAGGCAAAATATTATCACATAAAATTAATTGGGCAAGATAGATCCTATTGACATTATAGATTTGATTAATGTATAAATGCACGTTATTTCATGGTGACATGGTGTCATTTGCCATGCTGAGACATCGTTATTCTATTGCTCAACTCCCACCTGCATTTGTAATCTGGCTGGCAGGTGTGTGTTTTTTTACATCAGCAGCAAACACAGGGAACCAACTCAGAGGTTACAGGACCCAGATCCCTAGGGGCCTAATTCACTACCAAGGACTCTCATATAGAGAGTGATAATTTGACTTATAGGTAGTCAGACAACCACTTGCATGTATTACTCATTATTTTTCTCATTTATTTATTTTTATTTATTTATTTATTTAAAAAATTTTCTTTAAGATTTTATTTATTTATTTGACAGAATGAGAGAGATCATAAGTAGGCAGAGAGACAGGCAGAGAGAGAGGGGAAGCAGGCTCCCTGCTGAGCAGAGAGCCCGATACGGGGCTCGATCCCAGGACCCTGAGATCATGACCTGAGCCAAAGGCAGAGGCTTAACCCACTGAGCCACCCAGGCACCCTGTATTTTTATTTTTTCATTCACCCTGTTTGGTTACTTGGGCAGAGTTGGGATATGAATGCAGGATAGCTGGACTCAAACGCCTGTGTCTTCTGACCTCTTTGTTTCAGTGCCTCAAGGATCTTAATTCTAAAGTGAGAACATAAAGACAGTCACCAGAATGGCTATTACTTCATGGCAGTCACTGTGTCATGGAGTTCCAAGAGGTGAAGAATGAAGTTCTAGTTCTGTAAAATTCCACCCATTGTTCAGAGCCTCTGTCCCTCCACCCCACATCCTTCCGATAAATCCTTGTCTCCAGCAGTAGTATGACCAGGACTCTAGTCTTTGAAGCTGGTAAGAGCTGAATCAGTTATCAACTGCTGCATAATAGTACACTCTAAGACTTTGTCACTTGAAACGACAATTATTTGTCATAATTCTATGAATTGACTGGACAGTTATTCTACTCCATGTAGTGTTGGCTGCAATCACTCATGTAGCTGAATTGGCCTAGCAGCTATGCTGGGGTGCCTCGGCTCTCCTCCATGTGGCCTCTCTCTTTAGCAGAATAGTCCATGCTTCTTTCAAGGTGTAAAAGATTCTAGAAGGGAACAACCCCGAAGGATAAGGCCCAACATATAAGGGCTTATGGAGCTTCTACTTGTGTCACACTTTCTAGCGACCAAAGCAATTCACAAGGCTGAAGCAAATAGCCAGTAATGGATACAAGGGCATGATGAGTACAAGGGCATGAATACAGAAAGGTGTGATTAATTGTGGGTCATGGATTAACAGACCACCATAAAAACCTAAAAAATCTGACAATGTATCAGTTTTCAATTATTTCAACATTCTCAAGTGTCTGGTATACCATTAGCATCGTTGTTAGGTATGAAGACTTAAAGAATGCTGTTAACTAATAAGGGAGGGAAGACACACACATACAAATCTATAATGTGATCTTGCCTGGGATGAAATAGTAAGGAATATAGATAGTGGTCTCTGACTCTTATTCCTGACCCAGGGCTCCTAAATTTCTTAAGTGCTAAGAGCACTAGGAGAATCTCTTTTTTTAATATTTGGTCTTTGACCAGTCCCTGACCTGTATATTTCCTAAGTGACAAGAGCATTAGGAGCAATTTTTGTTCTACCGAGGTGACTCTGGATGGGTTCCTGGATAGGGGCTGCTCATTGAAAGGACAAAGCCATGATTAGATACTTGAAATATTCAGTGCTACCCCATCCTCTTGAGAATGGAGAAGGGCTGAAAATGGAGTTGTGATTGGCCACACCTACGTTAAAATCTCAAAAGTACGGGGTTCAGAGAACTTCTAGGTTTACAAACACATCTACACTGGGAGAATGGGACACCCTAACTCTACAGGGACAGAAACTTCTACAATCAGACTTTGCCCTCTATATCTCTTCATCTGGCTATTCATCTGTATCCTTTAATAAACTGCTAAATGTAAGGGAATGTTTTTCTAAGTTCTGTGAGGTGCTCTAGCAAACTAATTGAATCCAAAGGGGAAGAAGGTCATGGGAACCTCTGATTTGTAGCCAAGTCAGAGGGAAATTGTGGGTAACCAGGGGGCCTACTTCTTGTGATGGGCATGTGAAACAGGGTAGAGGCAGTCTCATGGGATGAAGCCTTCAACCTGTGGGATCTGATGGTATCTCCTGGTAGAAAGTGTCAGAATTGAGTTAAATTTTAGAATACCCAGCTGGTGTCATGGAAGAATTGCTTGGTATGGGAAAACCCCATACATATCTGGTGACCAGAAGTGTCAGAAATAAAGTGTTGTGACTGGCAGCCTTGTGAGAGGGAAGGAGACAATCAGGTAGAAGAACGAGTTTTTCTAATACACTTGGTTAAGGAGAAAGGTGAGAATTTGGAATGGACTCAGGAGGTGCTCCACTTGACCATCTCCTTCCAACTTCCAAAGCATACCTCAGCTGATGGCAGGCAGCCCATGAAATAAATCAGAGGACAGACAAGAAAATGGTGCAAAAACACAAAATTCAACTGTATTAGAAAAATAATGTCAGTATGGATCAGCAATTCTACATAAGCAGGCCAGGTCTTCAAATAAATGAACAGAAAACAGCGCACCTGGGTGGCTTAGTCAGTTAAGCAACCAACTCTTGATTTCAGCTCAGGTCATGATCTCAGGGTCATGAGATACAGCCCTGTTTTAGGCTCTGTGCTCAGCAGGGAGTCTGCCTGAGGTTCTCTGCCTCCCTCTCCCTCTGCCCCTCCTCCTGCTGGCACATTTGCATGCTCTCTCTAATAGATAAATAATCTTTAAAAATTAATTTATTAATTAATTAATTATGCAAAACATATTTTTTTCATCTGACTTTTAAAAGTGAAACCATGGCTCCTTAAGTATAATTTTTGTGCAACAATTAAAAAAAGATTCTTCCATGTACTTAGTACTTGAGTCCCCTATTCAAAGGCCTTTATCACACAGTTCTGCACTCCAGAAGTGTCGTATTTGATGCCAGGAGAAGTTGTTTCCATCACTGGGAGAGGGTAAACATCAAGGTGGGTTTCATAAGATCAAGTTTGATTTAGAATTGGGAAAATGTGTAAAATTTAGCATGGGAGAGGAATAACACGTGTATGAAAAAAATATGATCATAACTTCTGTTGAACTTTTCCAAGGGAACAGACTAAAGCCATGTGTAAATAGGGGGTTTGATGGAGGTCGTTTCCATTGTTTGGCAATACAATTCCTTTCTCTTTTCTCCTTATATATAATCAGAATGCTTGAACTCCTATTTATTCATCGACCTAAGGGTTAAAAACACCAGTGACTGGCACATAGTGCAAATACGCATTAGTTTAGTTCTCTTAGATTGGTATCAGATGGTCCTTTCACACATATAATCAGTATATTATTTGACCTGCAAAGAGTTGTCCAAATTCCTAAAGATGATATTACTTTATCCAATAGTGCTCTCCTCACACAGAATAAGCACAGGTAAGGCACTAAGTTCTTTTAATGAGATTAATTCTAATGATAACTTAAGTGACAGTTTCACTGCAAGATGTAGATGCCTTCCAATCCTCTTTATGAATTAAAATATTGAATCATTTTTGGTGCCATGGATATGCTGGTTATAAACAGAAGTGAAAATGAAGGAGAAGTTTTTTAAATAAATGAAGCCATAACCCTAGACTTTTTCTGTCCTGGATTACATGGAGTCTCATCATAAATCCACCTATGACAGAATTTAAATGATGCCTGCATTAACTACAGTGAAAACTGGTGATAGAATGCATTTCTACCCACAGAAACCCACAAGAAAGGGGTGCTGAGCCTTCCTTCCTGCCAGGACCTAAATATTCCCTCGAAGTTGTAAGCCCCATACATATGATCAGAGTCTACACCATCACCCCTCCCCCAAATATTTGTGCAACAGTAAGTACCACTAATTTACCCAAAGGAAATGCTGAAATGCCCTACTCTTCTGGAAGCTTCCCACTGTGCTAGTTTGGAGTGTGTGAGTGTGTGTGTGTGTGTGTGTGTGTGTGTGTGTGACAGAGAGAGAGAGAGAATGAGAGAGAGAGAGAGAGAGTGTGTGTGTTATTACCCGTGTTTTCTTAAAGGAGTTGAATCGACGCCAATAGGTCATCCTCCCCCGATGAGCACTCTGTATTATGATTATTCCTCCCCTGGGGTGGTGGAGACTATTCTGTACGCCTTTAGGCAGTCAGACATCACTTACACTTGAGGTTTTCAAAGTAAACGAAGAACCTAGCGCTTCTGTAAAGTCCAAAATCTGCCTGCGAACTTGGGTACGGGAGACTTTGGCGGGAAGGAAAGGTGACAGAAGTTGCGCCACATTTGTTTGGCACTTGCTACGGAGGAGAGTCTGATAAGTGGGGGGGGCTACCGGAAAGGAGAGGGAGGGAAAGAGAGAAACACCCTCCTCCTCTTTCAGAAATTGCACCTCAGCCTGAGATTTGGATATTATTTTACCTGTATTTATAAAAACCACCACCGCACTCCCTGCACCAACTACCCAACTGCCTCGACTTCCATTAAAAGCAGCTACTAAGACCAAAGAAAGAGGGAAAGACTGAGGAGCTGGGGGAAGACAAATAAATAAATAAAAGAGAGCGCAAGGGGGGGAAGGGGAGAGAAGGGAGAGAGGGAGCGCCTGGGACTCCAGACGGCGGCAGGTTCAATTAGCTAAACAAAGAAATCATGGCGGATTGTTTACATTTGGCAGCGCCCGGGCTGCGCTGACCGCCGGCCCCGAGCCGCCGCGGCCCCCGAGGAGTCGGCCGAGCTGCCCCCGCGCCCTGGCCGGGTAAGTGACGCCGGCCGCGGGCCCGGGGCGCGGCCGCCACGCGCGCCGCCCCCGTCGCCACCCCGCCCCCGCCGGCCCCCGGCGCCCCCCCCGCCCCCGCCACTCCCCCTGCAGTCGCCCCAGCCCCCTCCCCCTGCCCCCGGCGCAGCTGGGCTCTGGTGGATTTCCGTGACGCTGTGGCTCTGTTCTTTTGCTGCTGCTGCTCTTGCAGCCATGGGGAAGGGGTGGGGGCAGCGGAGCGGCGAGGAGAGTGGGACCCCCTCCGTGCGGCTGTCGCCTCGCGGGGTCAGCCCAGGGGGCGAGCGCGGGGCGTGCTCTCCGGCGCCTCCGCTTCAGGACCCGGGCTGAGCGCGCCGCAGCCCCGCAGGTGGGGCGGGGCAGTGACCCGGAGGGCTGCGCCAGTGCGGAGGGCGGGGATGGTTACTGAGAGACGTAGCCCGGGGAAGGGCCACCGCCTTCGGTCCTCCGGATCTCGCGGCCTCCTTCGCAGCGTCTTACTTGTGTGCCCTCTCTTTCCCGCCCTCCATCACCACGACCTTTCTCTCTCCTTTCTGTCCACCCCCCTCCTTGCTTCTCCCTGCCCGTCCTTAAGGTTGAGAACCTGAGCAAGAGGTCACCTCTAAAGGCTGAACCTGAACTTGCCAAAGCCACCCACGTCTGTGAGAGCTTTTACAAAAGCTCAGCCTTTCCTCATCTTTTTGGCCCCAGGGTTCACTTCTTTTTCCCACATAGGATGGAACTCTCTCGCTCCAACAGAGGCTTTTAGAGTGTCTTTGTGCTAAGGTTGGCACAGTGGTACTGGGAGGTTGGCTAATGACGGGGAGGAAAACAAAGGCGACAAATGGGGAAGGGGGGTGGGGAGGAGGGCAATGTCACCAACAACAGAGGAGGCTCTCTATTCTCCCAGGAAAGATGGTTTCCTTTGCGGGAATCCTTCGAGCATCTTCGGAATGCAACTGACACATTTCCTTTGTAGAGCAAAAAACCAAGTCTTTAGGTCTTCAAGTTAATCTCAGTTTTTCTTTCAATAAAACTTTTTTTTAATGTTTAATGCATTTAGTAGTTTTCTTTCTTTTTTTTTTTTTCTTGCTTCCCCTTTCCAGAATCTCAGTTAATACCTCATATTTTGTTTGTGTCCTAGTGGGGGGAAATCCACAGCCAGAGACTGTGAGAGCAGGACTGGAGTTGGTAGCATTTAAACAGCCATCGCACAAGCTTCGCTGGGCACCAGGGCATCAGGACCAAGCCCAGTTGCATCTCTTGCACACATCCTTTTGAGTCTCTAACATACACATGACAGGTTGTTAGTGGACATTGTAATTAGTAGTAAAATAAATCACTTTACCCCCTGAGAAGGAAAATGCTGATGTTTAACCCGCCCCCCAAAACCTCTTGTATTATCATAGCAATTATTCTATCTTTTCCATACAGATCTGATTCAAGTGAATGAACTTTCTATTCATAATTTTTGTTACATCCTCTCAAAGGCCCGACTAGAAGAAGGTTTTCTCCTACTTTTTCTCTCCTTCCCCTTGCAAGTAGCACCCTGGATAATTGGTTCTCATGTATCAGACTCAGACAGATTATATCTACTTTTTGCTTATTGATCACTAAAGCAACTTTTCTATCCAACTCACCACGTCTTTAATAAAGCAATACTTATTTTGCAATTATTTTGGGGCAGGCATAGCCTTATAGGTTGCCATCTTGCTACTTAGTTCTTTTTAACCTGTTGACATTTCAAAAAAACTGAAATTCACTCACAGAGCAATAGAGGAAGGAGAGTGGGTAGAAACACAGCTAACTCAAGAACCTAGAACTTACTGAAGTCAGAAGTCCTCACTTAAGATTGCACATGTTTATTTTCACACTTGTGTGGACATAAGAAAAACAAAGTTGGTGTTTCCACAAAGAGCTTCCACCCGGACACTTAACCCACTAGTTAGCTTGAGATTCCATTACTCAGTAACCCTAAGCACATTCCCATAAATGGATTTTATGTTGACTTCCTGCCCATAACAGGTCAGAGATCATAATCATGGAAAGAAGTGAATTGGCCTCCAAAAGTGACTTTAACAGAAGCAGAAAGATCAGTCTTTGGGTTATAGATCTTGCTGACCCATTAAGGGTCAGTAAATTAGTAGACTGCACTTGAGTTGACACTTCTGATCTCAACTTAATGGGTTGATTAACTGATGGCTGCTATCTTCATTATGGGCTATTAGCATATTGTTAAACCTGAACTTAGAGTACAGAACTGTTTTTATGTTTACTCTTTGGTTACCAAGGTTAATCAATATTCATCATGGCCTTAAATTATTTTTAACTAAAGAGGTTAAATAAACCCTTTTGTAGAGAAAAGAAAATCCAATACCATAACTGTATATGATTTTGGGATGCAAAATGTTATCTGATTAAAGATTTTGCAACATACACAAAAATATCCAATTAGAAACTCTATCGCCAAATGGAAAAGTACATATAAACATACACATTACAGATTTAAAATCAACATCCTTCTCATTAGTAGCTAATGCCCTGACCCTCTTATTCTTCTGTGTGCATTTGAGTGACGGTCAAATTTAACATATGGTATTTAGACATCCAGTGATGATTTTCATAACTTAGAGGCTAGGAATAGCTCTTTGTAGGCAGTCTAAGCCTAGACTTTGCCTACCAGAAAATGTGAATATTAGGCCCCAATGAGGCACACATCTGTGATCAGTATATGTTAGAAATCAGTCTAAAATTTTCATTACTAAATCCCTAGTGTATTTCTTCTTCCTTGACCTTCCTGGAATTTCTAGAACATTCCAAGATAGATGGAATCCTGATAGAATGGGGTCATCAGTATTACTCTTTAATTTCACTATTTTGTAATCAGTATGTCAAGAATGCTGGGAAAACCACGTAAAATGCTTGCAAAGTTTATACTCTCAATCCTATGTGAGATTAGGAATTGTGTTGTTTGTTTCTTTCATGAGGAACTTCATTCAAAACTCAGCATTCTTCTGTCAGCTATGTCACAAAAGGAGCAGTACTTTCTGGTAGAGGTTTCTGTATTGGCTAATTGGTAAGGATTTATTAAAATGAAATAAACAAAAATGTACTTAAACTCAAGAATTATTCTACAGATAAAAATAGGAGAATAAGGATTTTTTTTTAATATCTCTAAAATCAAGGTTCAGAAGGGTTCAAGGAAGCCTGATAGTTTCAAAATCAAAGGATTGTTCCCTTGAATGGAAAGGACACTAAATTTGGAAAAGAGGAGCTCATTGATGACCTTAGGGTGGGTAGCATTGATCAGGGGTTAGGAATCAAAGGCAAGATTGTGGTAGGGGAAAGAAGAAGGTGGAAAATACCATCACAGATAATTTTCAACAAGAATGGCTCAGAATGACATTCCTGAAAGGTACTATGGTTGGCAAATTCTGGGTTTGCAAGACCAAGTCTCTGAGAAAATAGGGTCCTCATAGAAATGGAATTAAAATAGCATTAACTACATTAAAAACTCCATTGCAAATAAAAGCCGTGGAAGGCATCTGCCTATAAAACTAGCCACATTTGTCAGCATTAAAAGCTTGCACCAATAGGTAATCCTCTTGAATCATCTTTTTTAGTTGTTTGGGGACACATGGCTATAGGATTGTGATCTGCTGAGGCAGACGGTTGGTCCCCAAGCTCCAGGGTACACAGATTATTTTTGGCTTTAGAGTGTTTGCGCCCATTCTTACTTGAAATTCAATGTCTTTTGCACTTGCTTTCACCCTGATTTCATTTTCTTAAGCCCTGCCAAAATGCTTTTGTAACCATATAGCCATTCTACAAATTATCTTGGTATTTAGAAGAATTTGTTTTCTTTTTATTTCTTTCTTTTTTTTTTTTTTTTTGGAGGGGGGCTGTGCATCTGGTATCATATCTGCAGTTAGAGGATGTGCTCTAAGCAGATTCCTCTCTGAAACACTGGACGAGATTGCCCACCAGAGAATGCAGCAACAGTTATTGTCCTATCCTGTCACTGAAGTGATTGAACTGCATCTATAACAGGTTAAATGATGATTGGCTTTACTCTTGTAATGTATACATATAAAGTGAGTTATTTAACGTTTGTTTGGCAAGAACTTATTTTTATTATGAATGGTATATTGTGAGCAAGGGAGAAGTAAGAGCAAAACATGAGGCATTGACAATCTGCAGATAGATAAGGCTTCAAAAAAAACAACTAAGAATTTAATTTAATGAAGGTGGCTTGGAGGTATGTTCTGTGTTTACAATGGGAGTGTGGGGGTCGGGGGTTGCTGTCATGAGTCAGAAGCTGTGGAAAACAAAGTGGGGCAGCAGAAAGGATTATTTCCCCATTTTTGCACCTACTCACCTCAGAGGAAGCAGCAGTGAAAACAACCAAGGCCATAAAGCAAGTCTAACTCAAATCAGTGGAATGCATCCAGGGAAGGCAAGGTCTCTCAATGCAACACTCAAAGGTGTTCATCATCGTGGGGCTGCCAGACACACATACCAGAAAGCTCTGTGCCAGTTAGCAGAAGGGCCACTGGAAGCAGAATCTTATCAGGGTAAGAGGCTGGAGGAACTCTGCTGAGCCACCCAGGCCCTGGCCTGGGTCACCACCGGGCTCCATGAGTACCAGCATACAAGCCAGTACCAGGCAGAAGATTAATCAGAAAGTAGGTAGGCTTTATGTGAAGAAGGTTAGGTGGAGGTGTGGGTATCACCCCAGAACTCTGTATAGAGGCAACAGACCCAACTCCATTGCCAAACGCAGCTCACCAGTGGCTTAGAGTTTTCACTATTCGATCGTGTCCCTATTGTACATGTTTTGTGGGGAGGGGTGAGGATTGGATGTGGCTGCAGAGATTGGATGGACAGAGTGGGGAAAAGGCAGGGACTGCTAAAAATGGAGCAACCCAATGAAACTACAGGGTTAGAATATAATAAAACATCCATAATATTCCAAAGGTGTGGCATTTAAAAGCAAGAACTACACGCACAAATAAAACTGTGTGTCCAGGATACATATGTTGAACAATGCACTGAAAGCTACTTTAAGTTGCTCCGAATTAATGTGTCAGAATCCATATTTCAAGCCCTTGTGTGTGTCTCCACAACTCAATGAAATTTTTAAATTCAAAGAATAGACTCATGTAACACATTTGTCACGGAAAGCATCCTTTCCAAATATAGCCCAGGTGAAACTGAGCCCCAGAAAGAGTGTGTTTGGCAATGGTATTTTACTATCAAGTGCCAGCATTTCCCCTATTACCAACACATTTTGAAAATTATATTTTCTCAAAGGCATCACGTACGGTTTAATAGAACTGATTAAATGACAATAACTTCCCGGCTAAAACAAAACACAACAAACAATCCAACATCTTTCCCCTCTCATAATTAGTTGAAGAATGATACTACATATATACAAGAGATTCTGTGACTATCTAAGAATATCATACTCTCAAGAACACACACAGAACTCAACATAGTGAACATTCAAAACAGCATCTCTTAAAAAAATCAATGTCTTCTGCTTTATTCCACTTCTTAGGACTCCCTCAAAATTTCAGTAGCCTGTAATTTAAAAATAATGTATAAATTTTCTATTGCTGTTACTAAAACTTACTATAAACTTCATTGCCTAGGACGACCCTAATTTATTATCTTATAGTTCTAAAGGTCGAAACTCTGACCTGGGTCTCACTGGCTACCATCAAGATATCCATAGGGTTGCATTTCTTTCTAAGGGCTCTGTGGGGAAATCCATTTCCTTGCCTTTTCCAGCTTCTACAGGCCACCCACATTCCTTGGCTCTTGGCTCCCCTTCTCCATCTTCAAAGCCAACAGTGTTGCATCTTTCTGACTGTTCTTCTTCCACGGTCACATCTCACTCTAACTACAGTTGGGAACAGTTCTCTGCTTGTAAGGATCCATGTGGTTGGACTGGGCACATCTAGCTAGTCCCCATTCCATGGACATTTGCAAAGTCCCCTTTGCCACAGAAGGTATCACATTCACACTTTCTTGGGATTAGGACATGAACATCTTTGGGAGG
Source organism: Taxidea taxus jeffersonii (assembly GCA_003697995.1). Classification (NCBI taxonomy): domain Eukaryota; kingdom Metazoa; phylum Chordata; class Mammalia; order Carnivora; family Mustelidae; genus Taxidea; species Taxidea taxus. The sequence continues at coordinate 24,852 of ML105499.1, read as the reverse complement.
GGGGGGTTATTCTGCCTAACTTGAAGACTACTTTCTTCTAAACTGTTAATTTAGGTCTTCTGCAAGCAGACACCAAGGTATGGATGCCTGTGCCACAAGTTTATTTGACAGTGATACCAAGAAATGCTGATGAGGGAGTGGGGTAAGGAGATTAGGCATAAAAGAAAGACAAGAAATGGCGCATCATCAAGGAAGTTGCTACTGGGGAACTGAAGTTTAATCCCACTGGGGCACTCTGAGGGCTAGTGTAGAACGAAGAATTATTCCAGTGGAGGGGTGAGGAATCTGTAGCATTTATCCAGCACATCCCATTCTTATTGGTTCAGGCTGCATCTAAGACTATTCTCTCTCTGCTCTCTCGCACTTCTGACTGGTCCTTCAACTGGACCACACCTCTTCTCCTAGCCAGTCTGCAGACCACAAGCAGAGATCACAGGTACTCACAGCAAGCAGGCTTCAGAGTGGAGTGAGTGTCGGGAGTTTATGTATGGAACCCCAAGCAACTCCCAGATTTATTTGTCTGCAAGTCCTACTTGTCATTCCTTTATAACTTCTCTGATACTTCTCTCTTTATATTGCTACAGTTCAGATCAACTTCTCTGCATTGCTCTACTAATCTATTCTTCTGGCTCAAGTTCTGTTCCACTCCAAGTTGTGCTATATATGGCTTCAAAGTTTGTCCTCCTGAAAACATGACTTTTATTATGTTGCTTAAAACAGACAAGTAAGCAAACAGAAGTCTTTGTCAATTTCCCATTACCTAGAAGAAAATGTAAAAATAAAAATTCCTAGTCTGGCCCCTTATCACCTTATCTTTGTCAACTTAAAAAAATTATTAATTATTTTTATTAACACATAATGTATTATTTGCCCCAGGGGTACAGGTCTGTGAATCCTCAGGCTTACACATTTCACAGCACTCACCATTTCACATACCCTCCCCAATGTGCATAATCCAACCACCCTCTCCATACCCCTCCTCCCCCCAGCAACCCTCAGTTTGCTTTGTGACCTTAAGAGTTTCTTATGGTGGGGTGCCTGGGTGGCTCAGTAGGTTAAGCCTCTGCCTTCGACTCGGGTCATGATCCCAGGGTCCTGGGATGGAGCCCCGCATCCAGCCCTCTGCTCAGCTGGGAGCCTGCTTCCCCCTCTCTCTGTCTCTGCCTACTTGTGATCTCTGTCTGTCAAATAAATATTTAAAAAAAAAAGAGAGAGAGAGAGAGTCTTTTATGGTTTGTCTCCCTCCTGATCCCATCTTGTTTCATTTTTTTCCTTCCCTACCTCCCAAACCCACCATTCTGCCTCTCAAATTCCTCATATCAGGGAGATCATATGATAATTGTCTTTCTCTGATTGACCTTTGTCAACTCTTATACCAATTTACCTTTATCAGCTTTACCCTGTCCCTGGAGAACAGAAGAACTAATCCAATTTGCCTAATGACGTTTTTGCTTAGTTCGTAGCCCTTAACCCTTTCAATCTAAACCTGGATGATGTGGAACTTTTCACCTGATCTAGGTCAAATACTCTTGTCTCATTAGTCTCTTTACTTGTCTCATTACTATTTTTAAGCCCATCTTAGGCTTTCCTTTCTTCATGCTCTTGGTCATAGATTTTCTTTTTCTAGACTAATGATCTAATCTCTGCTCATCCTTCAAGGGTCAGGTAAAATCTTTCCCTTCTCCATGTAGCCTTGCATTAGCCCATCCCAGCTGGAAGTGAAGGATCTCTCTTCTCTGAACACTTTAAAGCTACTATTTTAGCTTTTTCTTTTTTTTTTTTTTCATAATTTTAGCTATCTTTTTCATAGGATGTAAGTTTAATCTCGTCAGACAGGTTCTCAGGCCTTTGAAGATAACAGGACATCCTATATTTTTGCCTCTCAAATCAGAAAATGTTTTGGTTGTAGTTGTACTCTTTGGTTATTTGTTGGTAAATTTGTTAAACAAATAATCTTTTTTTTTTTTTAAATCATGGGCAGCATATTTTGACTCAAGCAAAAACTAATTAAAGGGGGAAAAATCAGTATTTTAGTGACAAATGCTACTGCTGTGCTACAAAGAAACTCATTACTTGAGCTGAATAAAAGAATTTAATTCTTTTTTTCTTTCTTACTTCAACCAGTTAAAAAAAAAAGACATCAACAGGTTTGAAACCAAGAGATCTTAAAAGTATAGACTAGAAGTTTGGATGTTTCTCTCTTAACCTATCCCAAAGACATGTGGTGAGAATTATAAAGGACCTTTTTTTTTTTTTTAACTTGACAAGGTTTTAAAGTGTTTTTCATTTAAAATTTTCAAATTTAAAAACTAATTTAAAAGAAGCAAGGATAGGACTGCACTAGCAAGGCGAAAATATCCAGTGGCTTCTAGAAGGCTGGTTTTACTCTTTTGCCATTGGAAAAAAAAGTCCCTTTTTTATTTTGATCTCAAGGGTCAAGGAGGTGACTGCAGAAGTTGGGAAGTTTGGCTGATGATTCTTTATGGTATCGGTACAGGTCTTCTGTGCACAACCACACATATCAAGGCCCATGTTGGTGTTGCCTATTTAGCTTAGAAATAGTATTTTGTACCAACAATAGCGCGGAAGCACAGCCAACAGAATAGAATAAAGTTATCAGGTAGGGGAGTCGCATCTTCTTATCTCTGACCTCATTAACATCAATCAATTGAGTTAATAATCAGCACAGACTGCCAGTTACACTTTAGCAGTTTCCAACCCTGGGAGTTTAAAAATACTGATGCTTGGTGGCTGCCTACACCATTTTTTATTAAAATGTTTCATTTATTTATTTGACAGAGAGAGATCACAGGTAGGCAGAGAGGTGGCGTGGGGGAGAAGCAGGTTCCCGGCTGAGCAGAGAGCCTGATGCAGGGCTTGATCCAGGACCCTGGGATCATGACCTGAGCTGAAGGCAGAGGCTTAACCCACTGAGCCACCCAGGTGCCGCTGCCTACAGTAATTCCAAGGTGATAGGTTTGGATGGTGTTCTGGGCGTCAACATTCTAAAATTAGTTCCAGATGATTGTCATGAGCAGCACAAACTGAGAGTCACTGTTCCAGTCCCGATTGTCTTCTGCAGGCTGAAGGGATACTGTGGATTGCAGAGTTTATTGATAACAGAAATCATCTATTCTCTTCTCCAGGCAATTTAAGAGTCGAGCAAGCAAATCGAGCAGTATTGAGAGTGATGACTCCTCTATCCACATTATAGGAGTCAGAGTTAAATTTCGGGTCTCCAGACTTCTAGGCCATAGTCTTTTCCTACTTAAAGTGGGATCCTTGGACCAGAAGTGGCACTTGAGAGCTTGTTAGGAATGCAGAATCTGAGGCCATATCCCTGACCACCAGAATCAGAGTCTGCTTTTTTTTTTTTTTTTTAAAGATTTTATTTATTTATTTGAGAGAGAGAGAGAGACCATGAGCAGAAGAGAGGGGTAGGGGGAAAAGAAGACTCCCTGCTGAGCAGGGAGCCCAATGCAGTACTCAGTCAGGACTCTGGGATCATGACCTGAGCCAAAGGCAGACGCTTAGCTTAACCAACTGAGCCACCCAGGTACCCCAGAGTCTGCTTTTATACTAACGTCCCCAGCTACTTGGTATTGACCCCAAGGTAAGAGCTTTGAGAAGCCTTCATCTTCACCATCACTTCACTGCCATCTCTGAGAGTCCTCAGGATCATCTCTGCAGCCTCAACATCTAACGTAACACTTGGAACGTAAAGGCAAATGTTGCATTTTACCTTCATTTTTTGCTATAAAATATGTCAGACATATACCTTTAAATAAATTATCCTTCAAAACAAATGAACTTGATTATATTTTCTATATACTGTTCGAGATTTCATCTTTAATTGAGTACCTGTGCTGTACTGGGTACTGTAACTACAAAGGTAAAAGAGATCCTTTTTTCACTGTCTAGTTGGGGGAAAGAGAGGGACAATAAGCAGATGAGGTAACACTGTGGGGTAAGAGCCATGGTGGAGATACTGTGGCATAAGAGCTCACAATGTTTGCTATGGAAATATGGCGAGAGAGCATTGGGTCTGAGTCTTTGAGGTAGCATGGGATGATCTTTGGGGTCGCAATGGGGTCTTAAGGGCAAGTGAAAACAAAGTTGGCCCCATACAGCAATCAGGAGTCAGCCAAGTAGTGGAGGTGTGGGGATGCAGGCAGTGCTATGCACAGGGTGTTAGGAGGAGAGCTGCCTAGGTAGAGGTTCGGAGTCCACACACCTCTATCCTGTGTGTCAAAACATAAGGCAAATAACCAAACTCAGGAATGGTGGTTCTTGACCATCCAGTATATGGATAGTAAAGTACTAATGATGACCGGACTTTGAGTACAGAGCAAGGAGGAGAGTTCCTTTATTTCTTATCTACTTGGCTTTAGATAAAAGAGAAAATATTTAAAAAACCAGGGGACAGGGATGCCTGTGGGCTAAGCTCAGTGGGCTAAGCCTCTGTCTTCTGCTCAGGTCATGATCTCAGGGTCCTGGGATCAAGCCCCACATCAGGCTCTCTGCTCAGTAGGGAGCCTGCTCCCCTCCACCCTCTCTCTGCCTGCCTCTCTGCCTACTTGCAATCTCTCTGTCAAATAAATAAATAAAATCTTAAAAAAAAAAAAGAAAGAAAGAAAACCAGGGGACAACCCAAACATTTTATAACTTGGCAATATGAATTGCTTGTTAATGGGGGTTTACCTTATAGCTCGCAGCTCAGAGATCTTGTAATTGTAGCTCTTTTGGTTCCTAGCCTCTACTAGTCTAACATTCAGAGTCAACAGTAAACAAACCACAGTCCAATCCAGACAGAATCATCCAATTCCGCTATCTTCAAAGCACCTTTTCAAAGGAAACTGTGGATTTAGACCCCTACCATCCAGTACTATAACTACCAGGCACATGGGGCTACTGAGTGCTTAAAATGTAGTTAGTCTAAACTGAGTTGTGCTGTAAGTGTAAAATACACACCAGATTTTTGAAGACTTACTACAAATCATGTAAAATAGCTCATTAATATTTTATTTTAAGGTTAAAATGCTAATATTTTGGTTACTTTGGGGGTTAAAGGAGATATAAACTAAAAGTAATTTCACCTGTTCTGCACTTTTTTAAATGTAGCTAGAAAATTCAAAAATATATAAGTGGCTCACATTATATTTCTGTGAACAGAACTGACCTAGACCTTTCAAACTGAATATACTACAAATAATAATTTTTCTTTTCCCCCCAATTTCCTAGAAACACACTCCCAATTTCACCTCTGGCTGGACTCGGAAGTGGTTTTAGCTCTGCAGTTGTAGAGACATACTTTTTCAATGGTTGTGACAAATTGGGGTGAAGTCAGATGAGTAACAAGCAAAATTTTGCCTTTATTAAGTATTTACTTTAGTGTGTATTTTAAACATCACTACTATTATTTTTTATTGCATAGTTATTTAGGCTTATGACTTGTCCAACCCTTTCCCTCTCAAGCCTGAATAAAATGCCATCGTCAAGCATACCTTCTCTAATCTGTGCTATTTGACATACACACGGTACAACAGAGCTCTAGGTTATATTTTCACTTCAGTGCAGATGTGAAAGTTCCAGTTAATGAGAGAGTTGTGTAGTGTTTGTGTTTCAGGAAGAAAAGGCTCCCTGAATCTGCCTTAAAGCTTTAGATATTCTGTACAGGGAATAAAGTGACATGCTCAAATTAACTGTGGCCAGACAGATTCACATGATATGAATATAAATGTTTGAGTCTTGCTCAAATTAAGGTTCTTGGTATCAGGGAAAGCACTTTCTCACTAGGTAGTCAAAATCACTGTATCTCCCTCTACTACTGGGGCCTATAGTACAGGATTTGCATTGAACTCAACTATGCAATTTGATTTAATATACTTTTTATAATACTTTTCAAGGGAACTTCTTCAGGGGTCTAAAATTTTCATTCCCCATTTCTTTTCTTTGGTTTTAAGGAACTTTAGTAATCTTTCCACGTTATAGCCAATTATGTGGTTAACTGGAAAGGCTATGGAGGTTAGAATGGTAGTTCTGAAGTCAGCAGATAGGTTTCCATGCCTTACCATCCAGTGATCAGAAGCCTATCAGTGTGCCAAAAAAAACCCCAACCTTTTGAAAGACTAATTCCTTGAATTGCTATTTCCCCAAAAACCATCTCTTCACCCAAATCCAATTCCACTGTCAGTTCCTGGAATGACCAATTAACCAAATCATGGATTTGTCAACACTTTCCTTGGATGAAGCTTCTCTAAAGTTTATCACAGATCCCACTGAATGAGGCAACCATGGCAGCTTGAGAGGCCAATTCAAAGTTTTGGTTTGAACTCCTAATTTTTATTTTTGCCACGGCCATTTTACAGTCATTGAAAGGCTCTGAAAGTTCAGTGTACTCCATGTTTTCTCAAGTATTGGTCCCTGACTTTGGGGAATTATAGTTCATTTTCACTTCATAATGTTGTGCTTGTTCTAAATCCAAGAACTTCTATGAGGCATGAGGATAAGATGAGTTTCTCTCATCCAACTCATTTAATTGGACCCATTGCCTTTCACCCGTTTGATTCACAGATTTGCTACCTGGATAAATTAAATAGATTACTTGCCGTGTCATAAACATTTTTAAAGTGCTAGAGATGTGAAACAAACAGGAACAGACATTTGGCTAGTCTGACTGACAAATGAGCCGGGGGACTGCAGGGCATGAATGGCTGTGGTAAACTAATAATCCTAAACTAAAACTAAGACTAAACAAAATGAAATCTTGGAAATGTCATCATGGGCTCTTGAACCATCCCATGCAACTCAGTTTGCTAGGAATGTCATCAAATGCAGAAAGTTTGTCCCTTTGCTATGTTGACTCAGTCCTAGTTTTCGGGAAGATTCAGGGTGAAAGCAGATACCATTATAAGCAGTAGAAAGGACGGGCAAATGCCCAGAAAGGATTTTATAACAGACCATGGAGGTAGGACCTCACATCTGATCTATATCAGAAACTAATACAAATTTAAATTCCAAACAAATGTTGCCATGAAGACAAAGTAAAAGTCAATCATTGACTAAATCTTTAACCACTAAAGATAATTGTAATTACTGTAAAAATAATAGTTTAAAGAAATAAGTTCTTGGTAAATTCAACAATTTGACCATTCTTTGAATTCATTGGGTAAACTGGCCATTTCGGTGAATGGATTTTTCAGCAAATTATCCTAAAGGTATAGGATTTGGGACAAGTTAGCCAACTGTTTTAAATCTCACTCACTTTACTCTAAATGGGGATGATAAGCACCTCTTAGGGGTTTTGCAAGGATGAAATGAGGTAACACGTGTACGGCACCTAACATTTAGCTTAATTGTGTTGTTTCCTTTCTCTTGGAATGAAGGTCCACCAATGGCTGGGCCACCCGCCAAGTCTGCCAAATCAGGTCAGTTTTCTGGGCCTTAGCTTTCTCAACCTTAAAGTGAAAGGACTTGACTTATCTCTAAGATCTCCTTCTACCCAAAGAATTCCATGGTGTTAAAAACAAAAATGAACTCTGGTCTACTGAATCAAGAGCTGCTTAATTCCAAAGTTTCAGAATCTGGATCCCCCATAAGGACAGAAATCAGTGAGCTAACTGGATCGATCACTGGTGCAAATGATGAAGAGCCTCTGAGTTGTTTGCTAGGACCCTGAATATTCTGTGGTCCCAGGAATCTCAAGGTGATTTGTTTTTTGGCAATACTGAGGAAAAACAAGCTTGGTCCCATCTAAGCCATGGGCTGGGAAGGGGAGATGGAGGGGAGGACTCTGACTACATGCATGCCCCTGGGTGGCCTTGGGCTTCAGGCAGATGTCCACACATAGTTTAGCTCCAGTGAGACCCTCCTTATTGATGGACCTAGGGCACATGGGCTGTGCCAGGGTTGCCTGAATGCTGACTGGGCACCTCATGCTGTGTACACCCAGTATGCCTCACCTGTTGGTCTCTGTTCCTTTCCACTCTACCCTGGGCTTTTTGTGATGATCCATAATGTGCCTTTGCTATCCTCAAGTAGTCTCTTTTATCAAAAGAAGATAAGCTTATGCTTGACTGTATTACAGCATCTGAACATTTCTGTGCAAAGCAAGTCTTTATTCTGGCTATAGCACACCACACTTGTGAATTCAAATTAGTTAGAATAATAAATAAAAACTTTTTTAGAGCAGACCAACAAGCTTCTGTTGAAAATAGCTATGCCTAATTTAAAATGCTATAGAAAAACAACTCTTTCTTCTCGATATTTTATAATGTTAGAGGTTTTCCCCAAACACAGCGAAGTTTACAAATCCACTGATTGTGCATCCAGTCAATATTACATCCTTAGACCAACTGCATTTCCCTACATGATTTTAAGTCTATCTTCAGGACTTCTAAACAAAGTAAAAAAGCACACACTTTCTTTACATTTCCATCCATAAAATGCAGCACAAATCTCACTCCATTTACTCAGGGGAAAAAGAAAGAGACATCTCCATGCTCTAGGAACCACTGACAGAACATATTGCAATCTTTTCATTAAGTTCACACAAAATGAGGATTTAATGCATGGGCAAAACAGCCCATCCCTAGAGGTTCCATTGCCCATAATCCCACCTTGAAAATAGCTCCATATTAATTGTTGCAACCAAGTGGACACGGAGTTTTACTGCAGGGCACTCCCACTTCACAGATAACAAACTGCAATTCTGGAAACCTTTGTTTTTCATTTTCTAACACAGCCTTATTCAAGCAAATATTTTATATGTTCCTTTAAACCCAGAAAATCCATATGGATCAAGCTAAACATTCATGTCTTTGCTGTATTTTAACTGTGTGACTTTTAGAATATTTATAAGGACATATCATTGTAAGTATATATACCCACATATAAATATATGTATGTATGTACTCCGCTTTAAAATGTGACATCTGAAAATTCATATTTCATAAACTGATAAATTGCAAATCGGTCATCCACATTACTAAGGAACCAGCCAAAGCCTCCTTTAAGTAGCCGTATCCCTAGTTAATTTAAAATATGATTCAATTTACAAGTATTTTATTTTCACTTCACTCCTGGGATGCATTTGTTGTTTAAAGTGAGGAGCACCTGGATGAAATGGACATGTATAAATTCTGGCTTACCTTTCCCATTTCTGTGCCTCACACTAGTACTCTTGCAAGTCTGCAATTTATACAAAATTATGTAGTTCAGCCTTTTAATAGGCCCAGAATAAGGGATTTCCCTAAATAGCCATTGGGACACATACTACACTTCCTTCCTTAAAACAAAGAAAACAGAATTTTCTAGATAGTAAATCCCTCACTACCCATAATGCCACCTTCCGCATAAGAAGCGCTTGGTTGTTTCAGGGTACTGTACATAGTTTGCGGCTCTGGCCTGGTTAAAAAAAAAAAAAATCCTGGCACAAAAACAGCCAGTAGGACTAACGTGCCAATTTTGAATTGTTCACTGTTTTTATTATAGGTTCTAGGTTTCAGATGAACAGGAGACTCCTATTGCTTTTATAGCAGGATATTAAATTGCAGCCTCTGGCAGGCAGCACCTGCCCTCTTCCGGGCATGCTCCAGTCAGTCGTTGGCCATGTGATACTCTAACGTAATGTATATTTTGTGTTTTGTGCTACATGGGGATTTAAACATTTGGGAACATGATCTCTCCCTGAAGGTATGCAACCCATGGTGTCAGGTCTTGATAAAGGCTCCACACAACTAAAATTTAGTGTGTATGGAAGGTCCTGCCTTCCACAGGGTGTTTTGAGTGGTGAAACAACACAAAATCTTATGAGCGTCTTCGGCAAATGTATAGAAGAACTCATTCCCTTTGGATGGAATTACTTGAGATCTCTCTCTCTGGCAGTCTATAAAACTGACCACACAGTATGGATTACCTATTGTGTAGAGAATTTATCCTGTGTATGGGCACAGATCTGAGCTCTATAAAAGGATCAGTATATTCTCCCCTAAATTTGAAATTATGGGTATTTAAAATAATTAAAACCACTGGATATACTGCCCATCTTTAGGATTTATCTATAGGTATTCAATCAGATTTTTTAAAAACTGGAACAAGTAAGGTAAATTTAAATTTAAATTCAGGGGGTGCAAGGGTGGCTCAGTTGGTTAAGCTGCCAACTCTTGGTTTCTGCTCAGGTCATGATCTCAGAGTCCTGGGATCGAATCCCACTCCTGGCTCTGTGCTAGGTGCAGAGTCAGCCTGAGGATTCTTTCTTGTGCTCTCCCTCTGCCCCTCCGAGTGTGCATGGGCGCACACTCTCTCAAATAAATAAATCTTTTAAAAAAAAATTAATAAGTTTCAATGCAGAACAGTGTTTAAGTCTGTTACCAAAATAAAAGACAACTCAAAAGACATTCTGTAACATCCTTAGTTTTGGTATTTTTCAGTATCTGAAGTTCATTTTTACAGCATTCCTGTCAAGGTTTGATCTTCCAGAGTTGCCCAGCTGAGCTTACAACTTATTACTCAGTTAAAAATGGCATTTAAGGGGCGTTTGGGTGGCTCAGTTGGTTAAGCGACTGCCTTCTGCTCAGGTCATGATCCCGGAGTCCTGGGATCAAGTCCCACGTCAGGCTCCCAGTTCCATGGGGAGTCTGCTTCTCCCTCTGACCTCCCCTCTCCTGTTCTCTCACTCTCTCAAATAAATAAATAAAATCTTTTTTAAAAAATGGCATTTAATCTGCTAGTACACAACTGTGGAACTACGAATGGCTTCTTGAAATGGGATATATTTAACCTTTACTTATATATTAAATCACAAAACACAGCATCATAGGATTAGAATAGATCTTAAAGTTCTCTAGCCCAGTCACCCATCTGATACCTTAATCACTTCTAGAACATTCTTGCCAAACTGATTTTTTCATAGGTGTACTTCTACTTTAATGAGTGACCCCAAGATTGGTTTCCTATTCAACATACCAGAAAATGCCCTTCCATCCTCAAAATGCTGAGTAACACACTCAGGATTGTAGCATTTTCTGAACCAGGGAATAGGTTATAGCAGAGTCTCTTATTGACTTATTGTTTTAAGATTTATTATTATTATTATTTATTTATCTGACAGACAGAGATCACAAGTAGGCAGAGAGGCAGGCAGAGAGAGAGGAGGAAGCAGGCTCCCCGCTGCCGAGCAGAGAGCCCGTTGTGGGGCCGGATCCCAGGACCCCGGGACCATGACCTGAGCCGAAGGCAGAGGCCTTAACCCACTGAGCCACTCAGGCGCCCCTTGACTTATTGTTTTATATACTTGATGTGTGCTATTAGCAATTGGGCTTTTGTGTCTGACTTGTTCAGCAGCTACTACAGATAAGGTTCAGATACCAGAAGTCAATAATTGAAATTTGAAATGGTCTAAAAGGCTGAAATAGGTTCCTATCTGCCATTATGGTTTGGTAACGAAGTGACAGTCCAAGTTAAATGATATTTCTCTGGTGGCTTGAAATCAGTGTTGGTGGGTGTATTTACACCACAGAAAGTGGCAAGTGGTTTAAATTGTCATCCTAATGAGTTGTGCATAATTTGATATGAAGGAGGACAACAACATAAAATGCACGCCAGATATGCTGCTTTAAAGAAACCAAATATGTTACAAAGTTCTGGCTTTTTACAATAAATATTATGGTAATGTCAACAACTATGAGAAAATGCAATCTAGAACCTCAAGCTAGATACTATCATAAAAGCATCCTTTCTCTCAAAATGACTTGTTCCTTTTGAGGTCAGTTCTTTAACTTCTTTGGGAATCTTGAAAATTTACTTAGGTGACTTGCAGAAAACCACTATTCTTTGCAAACATTGAATACGATGGAATCACTGCATGGTTTTCGATAACTGATCCACGAACTGAAAATCTCCGAGTTGACTTGTGGAAGCATTATACAAAGTAATAATAACCATTTAAAAAAAATCCGTGATTACGTATGGATGTGATAATCTGTAGCAGCACTATCAGATAAATAATACATATTTAAAAATTTTCTGTAATTACATGTTTACCCGATAGGCCAGAACGACTCTGTCCCAAGGAGCTGTTACAGACTGAGTAAATAATACATGTTTTAAAGTCCATAATTACATATGTAAACGATAGACTATCGAGTAAATAATGCACATTTTAAAAAGTCCATAATTACATATTTACATGATAGTCTGTAAATTCTGTAATTACTTATTTACACAATAGACCATAACAGCTGTTACAGTCTATTATGTTAACTCTCATAGAATTATATTATGGATTTTTTAAAACACCATAAAGAACCTAAGGAATGAAATGATAGAAATGAAATAAAATATAAACTCACACTTACTATAGCTCTCTCAAAAGAGGACTATTTCAAGTTCAGGTAAAACTCATGACTGGTACTTTCAGTGATAACTACGGACTTAAAATTTATTTGCCAAAATAAAAGTTAGGCATCCCAGAATGAGAAATACTAGGTAGTGTGATATTAGGTCAAATTTTTCCACTATTTCCATGGATAGAACTTAATCCTAGTGGCATAAATAAACTAACATAAAATGTTATGCTTACTAAGTTAGTCTTCTCATAAAATTACAGTGAAGAACAATCATCAGATTTGTATTTATGGTCTTCATTTATTCTTTAGATATAGAATATCCTTTAGTTTGTACATTCTAATACGATGTTTGGGAGTGTGCACATAGGTTATACATGATGATAACATGTGCGTTTGTAGGCTTTCACTTACTTTCTTATCTTTTAAGTCCTTTCACGGATTAAGGACTCATACAGTGCATTTTAAATCTCAACTTCTGAAATTATTCTTGAGTTAAATACAAGATCAATGCAACTAAATGAGACTTCTGTCCATAATTACTACTAAATAGCAAGGCTAAATCAATCCAGTGAGAATCTGTCACTTAGTGCTGTTGGACCATATATTCTTAGTAATAAAACACAGTATGGGAGAAACCTTTGATTCTATTTGTTAGGTATCATTCTGTAAGATATTTGACAGTTTGAAATACGTGAGTGCTTGGATCTTCAGAGAGCTGTTGTACAAAAATAAGTCTTCGCATTTCATAAAATTTATTTTCACTTCATATTTGAGCTACAAACTCCTGACATTTCTCAGTAACATCCATCAATGATGTTATTTAAGCCAGTGGCTTTCAAATTTCTTTGAATGCAACTCTTGGTAAGAAATAATTTACATTAGGGCCTAGTACGTACATACAAAACCTTCACAAAACCACACACACCCTTACCAAATGTAATGCAACCTCATATTATCTACTCCACTGTTTTCTATATTATTTTGTAAAAATGCTGATTGTGGGGATGCCTGGGTGGCTCAGTTGGTTAAGCAGCTGCCTTCGGCTCAGGTCATGATCCCAGCGTCCTGGGATCGAGTCCCGCATGGGGCTCCTTGCTCGGCAGGGAGCCTGCTTCTCCCTCTGCCTTTGCCTGCCTCTCTGTCTGCCTGTGCTCACTCTCTCTCTCTCTCTCTAACAAATTAAATAAAATCTTTAAAAAAAAATGCTGATTGTGACTCACCAAATTGATTTCATGATCCACGGATGGGTCACGACCTACAATTTGAAAAACACGGATTCAGGCAATGCTTTTATATTGCTAGGACACACATGGCTTTCTTACCTTATAATAGGTAAATAAAATCTGGTTATATTTGTACTGGAAACATTCTATTTGTGAATTATAGTGTAGTCTAATGGAAGTTAACTCATTATTCATGAATGTAGAAATATATAATAAAGATATGAAATTTTCTCATCTATGTCTCTAAGGTTAAAGATCTTGAAATAGAACATCCTAGAGTACATTATTCAAGAGTTATTACTGAAACTATAGACATTATTTAATGGGAGTTCTGCAGAGAGACACCTTAGATTTCTGACTCAGAATGTCCTGCTTGAGAAGAAATTCATCTTGTGGGCATTGTTTTTTGTTTTTCTTTCAAGATTTTATTCATTTATTTTAAAATGAGAATGAGAGAGAGAGCAAATGAGCACACACGCATGCATAAGTGGGGGGAGGGGCAGGAGGAGAGGGAGAAAATCTCAAGCAGATTTCTCACTGAGCATGGAACCCAATGCAGGGCTTGATCTCAGGACCTCAAGAACATGATGTGACCAAGAGTCAGAAGTTCAAATAACTGAGCCACTCAAGTACACCTTGGGGGCATTGTTGATGGTCCCAGTGAAGATTTGGAAGCACAAAAGGAAATACTACTGCAACTGTGACAGAGGATAAAAGAGATTTTCATCTTTTTATGGTAAGGAAGTCTTTCAATAATGAAATTTCCTGGGGAGCCTGGGTGGCTCAGTCATGGGATCCAGCCCTGCATAAGGCTCCTGCTCAGTGGGAAGCCTGCTTCTCCCTCCCCACTCCCCCTGCTTGTGTTCTCTCTCTAGGTATCTCTCTCTCTGTCAAGTAAATAAAATCTTAAAAAAAAAAAAAATGACATTTCCTAGTGTATTTAAATATATCAGAATTCTAATTAGTGATTTTGAAATTAGGATCCCAAATGAAAAACTCACCACTATTAATTAGTAAATAAAGTTAAGTATTTAGCAAATTGTTATTATTTTATTCTCCTTTTAGGTCAATAATCACTAAAATACAGTATGCTCAGATTGTGTTGTGGAATATAGAGAAGAAAAAAGTGTTCAAGAAGAAGCCATGCTTTTGATTATGTAATGGAAGGTCTAAAATGGGGAAATATTCACCAGACACAAATATCTAAAATTGATACCAGAGGTGCCTGGGTGGCTCAGTGGGTTAAGCATCTGGCTTAGGCTCAGGTCATGATCTCAGGGTCTGGGATCAAGCCCCACATCAGGCTCTCTGCTCAGCGGGAATCCCGCTTCCCCCTGCCTCACTGCCTGCCTTTTTACCTACTTCATGATCTCTGTCTAAATAAATAAAATCTTTTTAAAAATAGGATAAAAATAAAATAAAATTGATACCATCTACTGGTCTCTACCTTGTAGACACTTTACATTAGAGAAAGGAGAATGAAGGAAATTTGTGGTCATATTCCTCAATGATCTAATTTTTGTGATTTTGGATCAGCTCAATAGGTAAAGACCTTCAGATCACAAAAATATATTTGCAAATTCTGTCACAACCTCAGATATGCATGATGTCAGATGGCTTATTCTGATTTTTTCAAATAATTCTCCGTGCCTTATTTTCTCCTGCATTTTTTTTTAAAGATTTTATTTATTTATTTGTTAGAGAGCGAGCGAGCACAGGCAGACAGAGAGGCAGGCAGAGGCAGAGGGAGAAGCAGGCTCCCTGCCAAGCAAGGAGCCCGATGCGGAACTCGATCCCAGGACGCTGGGATCATGACCTGAGCCGAAGGCAGCTGCTTAACCAACTGAGCCACCCAGGCATCCCTTCTCCTGCATTCATTAGAGTATAGCCCTCCATTCCCCACCCTCTCAGACTGGAGAAATTGCAGTTGTCCTTAGCCTCTCACTCTCCTTCCTTCTTCCTCCTGATTAGTCAAGACCACATCTTTTATGGTCTATTTCCTAAAGAGATTTTGAACTTTCCCTTCCTTTCCATCCCCATGGCCATTTTCTGTGTTCAGACCCTCATTATTTGCTATCGCAGTTCATTTAAGCCTCTGGAAGGATATTCTGGCCTCCAGACCACCTCTATTGCTTCATCTTTGACACTGATGCTAGGACAGTCATTCTAAAAATCAGATCCTAACCATGCGTGCCCTTTGCTGACAGTTCCCCTTCCCTTTGCTTTCTCTGGCTGGCTTTGTCCATCCTTCCAAACACAGTAGTAGAGCTGCCCCAGCACTGCTGCTGTGGTCAGAGCTTCTCCAGTGAGGGGAGGCCGTTGTACCTTGGGCCTGGCTCCATCTTTGCGCCATCAAACTGTTCTACTCATGTCTTGTCTCTCTTCCTTATGAAATTTTAATTTCTCAGAACACAATGACTATTCTCTTTTTTACCAAGAAATATGACATGCTCAAGAAATACCCATGAAATGATTCCTTGGAAGAACCACTGTCTCAGATAGGAATGCCCAATACAGGCTAGTATTTTTCAATTCGATTTAGAAGTGGAGTTTCATCTTCCAATGGCAACTAAAGAAACAGAAATAAGGGACGCAGGAAATAGGAGTCACTTCTTAGCAATGGAATTTTCCCTCCAGATTACAGATTCATTTAGGAACTGCATCAGCCTAGAACCCAGACTCTGACACCTTTTTTTGAGTGGCTGAAATCTGCTCCCATCCTGGATTTTTATATGATCACAGAAATTATTTCCACATGACAGGGAGCAGCTTTCTTGAACTCTGTACCCAAATTGAATGTTGCATTTAAAAACCCCGAATTACTTTATTTAAAAAGATGACTTCTTTAGCTGTATTCTATAGTTAGGAGTGGATATCATGGTGGGGACTTTTTTTACTGAAGGAATTTCCCTCTTGCTAAATTGAAGTTTCAGAAATCTGTGAGTTAGTAGCAAATGATTGCATCACTCAGATATTGTAATGCCAAACATGTATGTATCGGAGAAGTTATTTATTTTATATGCATTTGTTTTCTTTTTTATTATAGTGGAATTTGAAGACAGATTTCTTCCCTGCAGTGTTAACTACAGTCGGGGTTGGCATTATAGAATGTCATTCAAATGGCTCTTATGATAATAAATATTTCTGTGACAAAACCTACTCTGAACCTGAATTCTCCAGAAATCTCTCTTTCCTCTGGCTACTATTTTACCTCAAGGAGAAAGCAGAGAAAATGGAGAAGCAGTAGACTACTTCTAAAAACCTGTAAGCAATTAAGTAAAACTCTTATATATGAGTTATATAATCTTTACGTTATTCTGCCTGTCAGTTGAGCAGTATGTAGATTTTTTCCCTCTTCTTATTCAAAGTTGATGCTCTTGGTGGTGCTATTGTCCATTCATGAACATGTCTCGAAATACAGGGTATGTTCCAGAGATATTGATAAGCTAGATTCTTTGTCTAGTAACCATTTATTTAGTCATTAAAAATATCACTGAGCACCCCTTGTGGGAAATGGAAGCAAGAACACAAACCCTGGCTTCAAGGAGTGTATCATCTAGAAATGGTGATAAGATGTATACATAAATATAACGAAATTTGGGGTGCCTGGGTGGCTCAGTGGGTTAAAGCCTCTGCCTTCGGCTCGGGTCGTGATCTCAGGGTCCTGGGATCGAGCCCCACATCGGGCTCTCTGCTCAGGGAGGAGCCTGCTTCCTCCTCTCTCTCTGCCTACTTGTGATCTTTGTCTGTCAAAAAATAAATAAATAAAATCTTTAAAAATATATATACATATAACGAAATTTAAAAGTTGCTATGCTAAAGGGATCTGACTACTTCTTACCAGCTCCACTGTCGGCTGGGAATCTGAGTCACCATCTCCTGGTTAGGTAGCTGCCAGAGTCTGCTAATTGCTTTCCCTACTCCTATCTGACCCCTTCCAAACTATTCTCAGCAGCATGAGGAACCTTTTGAACAGGAAATCAGATCGGGTCACTCCTCAGCTCAAAACTCTGCAATGGCCCCCATTTCAGGGTCATAATCTGTCTCCTCAGGCTCCACACCATCAGCTTCTGACTCCATCTCCTACTACTCTTCCTCACCCTCACGTCCCTCAAGCCTCTCTGGGCCTGAAAAAGTTCAGGTGTATATCTTCTAATTCTTTCTATTGGCTCCTCCTGCTGCTTGGAATGCTCTCCCCTGCCCCCCACCATAACCAGCATAGCTAATCCCCCCCAAGTCCTCAAGTTTGCTCAGATTTCGCCTTCTTAGTAAGCCCCACCTTAACCTCTACTTTAATTATTGGAATCTCCTACACCCCCTTCCTCTGCTGCACATTTCATTTTACCAAGGAATCGATCTCCTTCTAAATACTGGGTATTTGTTCATGATGTTTATGGGTTGGGGGTCTGTCCCTTATTAGAATCTAAGCTCCAGAAAACAAGGATCTTTATTTTGTTCGCTAATGCATCTGAAGCACCTAGGAGACTACCAGCCCATAATAAGCACTCAGTGACTATTAGTTAATTAATTAGTTATTAATAAACAGTTAATTAGTTAATTAGTTATTAATAAATGAAAAAATGAATAGGATTTACAGATAGTGCATTATTTATAGGTGAAAGAGATTCATTCTAAGAGGAAGGGATCAGAAAGGTTTCATTGAAGGTTTATTGGATCGGGATCTTGATAGAGGAGTAAAATTTGGATGCATGTAAATACATTTAGGTAAAACGCTCTTACTCATTGTTTTAATATTGTCTTGTAATTCTTATCATAATACTGCTGTTAAAGTCAGTAAGAGTCACATTGAAGAAAGAATAAAGTACATGTAGAAATAGGGAAACTACTGTAAGGTTCTTTTTGGTATGAGAGTATACTTTTCACCTGGGTAATGGCTCATTTCATCTTGAGATCTATTCTCTCCAGACCAAAAGGAAAAATAAAGGAAAAAAATCATTGCAACAATCACATTAAGTCTATCATTTTCCTCTTTCCATTTCAAAATTATCTCAGCGACCTGATGTCCTCAAAGCTTACTTCTTAACTAAACATTCATTAAATCCAACATATGCTTTAAAAATATTTCATCATTTGGATGTTTTGCTGTTTAACTTTTTCTCTTTGACAGATTTAGAGGGAAAAAAGCTACGTAGATATTAACATCAGATGATTGACTAGTGTAATATAATGCTAACAACATAGTGTAGTTTAGAGAAGACTCCTAAATTGAAACGACTGCATGGTTTCTGCCTTCTTTTATTTCTTACTTAAACTGCTCAAAATGAAGCTTTGACTGCAATACTAAACACTGAACTCACAAGTTCAATACTAAAATGACTGGAGGCCATGTTGAAAATTAAGTCACAAAGAACTAAAGAAGAACGTGAACTACAAGTCCAAGCGTTGCTTTGCTTATCTGGCAAGAGACTGTTGCTATGGTGCTGGTTCTCTTTGGACACTCGCCTCTTAGTCTTTCTTGACCACACTCCAGCCAAGCTTTTAGAGTTGTCACTAAAATTTCCAGTGCTCATCTTTGACATCTCAGCAGCGTCTGATATACTTGAAACACTTTCTTGGCTAGTATTCCTGAACATCCCACCTCTGGTACCCTCCTACCTCATTCATCTCAAGCTTTCTTTGCCGGATCCCCCTTTCTTTTTTTTTTTAATATTTTTATTTATTTATTTATTTGACAGGCAGAGATCACAAGTAGGCGAAGAGGCAGGCAGAGAGAGAGAGAGAGAAGCGGGCTCCCCGCCGAGCAGAGAGCCCAACTCGGGACTCAATCCCAGGACCCTGAGATCATGACCCGAGCCGAAGGCAGCAGCTTAACCCACTGAGCCACCCAGGCGCCCCCGGATCCCCCTTTCTTGTTGCTGCCTCAAGTATCGGTGTGTTCTGGGGCTCAGTCTTCATTCATCTGTTGTCTGGGTCATCACTCACTCATGAAGCAATTGCCTTGGCACCCGCAGCTCAGATCCCATTTACATGCCAACGACCCAGAATGTTTATCTCTAGCACCTGCCTCTCTTCTCAGCTCCAAATGTGCACCATCACTTAATAGGCAACTCAAAATTAACATGCTTAACACAGAACACTTGGTTTCCATTGAGCCTCACCTCTGCAAACCTCCCCGTGTTCTTCATCTCAGTCAACGCCAACACCTCATCACTTGTGGGTTGCTCAGTTCCCCAAATCCTTTCTTCCTCCTCAACTCCTGTTTTTCTTTCAGACTTCATATCCAACCCTAGTGACAATTTCTGCAGACTCTAACTGCCAAGCAGCTTCCCTAAGATGCCCCTTCTGCCTGCTCTCTGCCTTCCACTCTAGTCCTAGTCACCACCATCTCCTGGCTCTCCGCCTGCATTAGCCTACCTGGTTTTCCTGCTTCCAACAGGTCCCCTTACAGGCTATAGTAACTTATTTATTTCTCTGTTCCTAGCACATGGTAGGCACTCAGTAATTTTTTGAGCAAATGAATAGTTGTTGAGTATATATAAATTATTTGTTAAGCCTGATCTTATTTATTTTTTAAAGATTTATTTATTTGAGAGAGAGAGTCGGGGGGAAGGAGCAGAGGGAGAGGGAGAGAGAGAATCTCAAGCAGACTCCAGGGTGAGCATGGAGCTTAATGTGCAGCTCGATCCCCTAACCCTGAGATCACAAACCCACCCGAAACCAAGAGTGGGCTACTTAACTGACTCAGCCACCTAGGCACCCCAAGCCTGATCTGATTCATTTTCTTACCTCCCTTGTTTTCTCTGTTTCCACTTTCCTGATATTGTTATATTTCAACCACACTACATGACCTATTGAAGGTGACTTTTTAAAAAGTCATATTAACCAGAAAACAGTATAGATGACCCAGAGACACTTTGAAAATATTCACTGGAAATTATAACTCTCATCCTATTCATACCGTTTGCCTGGCGTATGATCATTAGTCCAAGATAATTCAGATACTGGCTGCGGTTTAAGAAGAAAGTTTCCTTAGAGACACAAATTCCCATCAAACCAAATACAAAAAGACCACAAAGGAGAGAAATAAATACAGAAAGACAGAATATGAATATTTATTTCCTCTAGTGCCTTCTGAATAATTTCCATTCAGTCCATGTGGAAACTAGATCAGTTTGTGGAAACTAGATCAGTTATTTCATATTTTCCATGACCCAATTCAACCTATTGCCCTTAGGCTGGTCAGAACTGGAGCTAGGTTTCTGGTGGATGTTAATAGGAAGTTAACAAAGAATCATGGAGATAAAAAAAATAAAGTGAGAAATGAAAGCAAGATGGCAGGACAGGGGTGAGCTGCCCAAGCATCTGTGTTCCAACAACCACAAGAGATTCCTGGACCCCCAGCTGGTCTCCCCCATATTCCCACTTCACTTGCAATCTTCTCACCTTCTTCCTGGGCTGGGTTCTGAGCTGATGGACAAGCACTTATAATACATTCTTTTGGTTTTGCACCCCCCCACCCAGGGTACAGGCAAATCAGAACAACTGGAACAGTCATACCTTTAGGGTCAATCTTTCCCTAATGTTTTGATTATTCTTTGTGTTTATTTGCTATTAGGAAATTCTCAAAGGAGAATTGCAAATATTATCAAGTGGACCTTGGTAAGTTCTAGAAAAAGTGTTCCTTCCTTGGGGAGTCCTTTACCTGTGCAAAAGTAGGTGAGTTTGCGGTCATTGGATCTGACCGTGAGTTTATCAGTGAACATGATTTCAAGCAGCCTGCTCAGGTATTTATTTGATTAAGTAACTGTCTACATTTTTAAAACCAATCTTTATTTAATTTAAACTAATGTGAGGGATTGGTGGAGGGACCAGCATGAGTTAGTGAAAACGAACTGTGAATTTTTTTACAAAATGGAACTCATTTTCACTCACAAAAACTTGCACCTAATAATAGTTTTCAAGGAGAGATCTTGCCAGATCAAAGAGATAAGAATTGGTTGTTATTAGTAGATTGTTTTTATATGAATGATGATGCCAAGGGACTAAAAAAATTGGGTTGAATTAAGGAGATCAGTGTATATGTTTTCCCTATAATCTTATTTTGAGAGTTGATGTATGTTAATCCAAGGCATTTCTTAATTTTTATAAGTTTAGAATTACAGGAGGCAAATAGAATTTTTAAACTAAATATTTGAACAACACATTGGTTCGTACAAAAAGTGGGGAGAAAATATTTGAAATTGAAACTATTTTAGAAAATCTGGGCCATGCCACTACAAAGACTATAAAGCTTATTGTTGGCTATAGCCTGGGCATAACTTCACGTCTGCAGGCATAGAAACTGCAGCCAAGGATGGGCTATAGTTCAACTATAATCAAATTTCTGATAGATATAGACAAAAGTAAGCTTGAATATGATTCACTCCAAACAGCAGTTAAAAATGTTTTGTTTTATCTCCCTATTTTGTAGCATTATGTTTCACTTTGATATATTTGTCAACTTTTTCAGTCTTTCTTAGTTATATCTATGGGTTTATATGACACTTACATAACAGTTCTATAAGGTTCTTTAATGTTATTCCATGTAGTTATTCATTTAGTTAATACTAATTGATCATGATGTATTCACAATACTCTTAATTTTTATTCTTTTGTGTTGGGGACTTCTATGTTCCCTTTCAAATTCAGTCCTTTAGCCTCATTACATTTGTGATCATTCTTTTTTTTTTTTTTAAGATTTTTTTTTTTTTTTTTAGTTAGAGAGAGAGAGCACAGGCAGACAGAGAGGCAGGCAAAGGCAAAGGGAGAAGCAGGCTCCCTGCTGAGCAAGGAGCCCGATGTGGGACTCGATCCCAGGACGCTGGGATCCCTGAGCCAAAGGCAGCCGCTTAACCAACTGAGCCACCCAGGCGTCCCTAGCCTCATTACATTTGTGATCATTCTTTGTTGTTGTTTAAATGAACATACGACATTTTAAATTAATTAAGCCCTCTTTTTTAAGACATTTTCTTCCGTTGTAATCAGATTAAATTGAAGAGGATAAAATGAGATTCACTTTGAAACAACTGTAACCTATGACTACAATAAGGTCTAAATTCATGTTTGAATGAGTATATTTCATCAGTATTTTCATAAGTTCCATACATGATTCCTTTACTTAACATATTCTCAATCAATTAGGCCTAATAAGCATGTGTTCAAAACCTAACTGAAGTCAATGCAGAGATGTTTGGGGACCTCACATTCATTTTCTAATATTTAGTTCTCAGGCACTTCCTAAACTTGGGAGAATTTTGCATTGTACTGGCTGTGAAGAAATTTGAATGTTAAAAGAATTGTTCTTTTTCTTTTTTTTCCCTTACTTCTGTGGAAATTAAACAACCAAAAAAATTTTAATTCAATACTGTATTATGCCTGAGGTTTTAAATACACAAAAGTCAGTAAAATAAAAGTGATGGTTCCTAGAGCAAATATAATTCAGACATATTGCACATATATATTAAAGCATAAAAGTTAACACCATATGTACAAAATACTACACGGGCTCATTTGTGTCACCACTGATAAATGCACAACTCCTATAGGAGCTCTGAGCTCTTATAAGAGCCAGGATTTGAGTCCCAGATATGAGAGAGGTTTAGGTACAGTTGTGGGAATACTGCTACATTTCTTCTGTAAATTTTAAATTTTAACCAGGAATCTGTGGAAGCAAAAATTTCATCAGGGAAACAGTTCTAAAACTTCAAATTTTTATAACAGATTAGCTCCTCTGTTATAAATTCATTAAGGTCTTTGCCATTTATGGTCTCTATTGGTTGTTCATTAATTTCTTCAATCAGTATGTGTTAAGAGTTTACCAGGAGCCAGACTACCTGAAATACTGGGTCATCAGCAAGCCAGATGATAATCCTTGCCATCGTGATGTTTACATTCTGTGAGGAAAGGCAGACAGCAAATATTACAATAAGTAAATTATAAAGTCATCTGAGAGGTGGAAAGGGCAATAAAAAAATGGAAAAAGAAGAACAGGGTAAGGAGTGTAGGAGGTTGGTAGATACGTTGCCATATATTAAGTAGGAGAAGATGGGAGAAAAGCCTGGGAAGGTAGTAAGGGGGTCAGCTGGATTTGTAGATAGGAGAAGATGGTTCCAGGCAAAGAGCTGGAGCTTGGGCCCAAAGGCAGAAGCAGGTCTAGCATATTCAGGATGCAGCCACGGTGTGGCTGGAAGAGAATAAGTGAGAGGGAGAGTCCTAGGAGATGGGGTTAGAAAGTTAACAGAAGCCTGGTTCATGCATTATCTGGGGTTTGACTATTACTCTGAGCAAGCTAGGATTCACTTCTAGTGTTTTGAGCAGAGAAGTGACATGATCTGACTTTACTTTTCAAAGGGTCATTCTGGCTTTTGTGTTGAGAAAAAACAATATGGGGAAGACTATGATAATAGTACAGTACAGGGACTTATTAGAGTCTCTTAGAATAATCCAGACTATAGATTCGAACCAGGCTGGTAACAGTGCAATATGGTGAGAAACATCATGCTTTGGAACTAGTTTGAAGGTAGAACCAACAGGCTTTCCTAATGGGTTCCGTGTGAAGTGTGAGAGTGAGAAGGTAATCAAAGGTGGCTGCAAGGTTTTTTGTTTGAGCAACTTAAAAGATGGTGTTGCTATCCTCTTAGATATACAATTGCTGGTAAACAGGTTTGGAAAGAAAGATGGGAAGTTCGGTTTTGAGCTTATTGAATTTGAGATATCTTTTAGATAGACAAGTGGAGATGTAATCAGTTAGACCTAAGACTGGTATTCAGGAGACAAGTCTGGGCTGACAACATAGAGGTTCTCAGTGATCTTTGAAGCCATGTCTGAATGTCGTCATCAAGGGAATGAGTGTAGATAGAAAAAAGAAAAGGGCCAAATGACTGAGCTCTGGAGTACTCCAACATTAGGAAGTCTGAGGAAAGAGCATGAACCAGAGGAAGAGACTAAAAAGAAATGATTAGTGAGGGGAGAGAAAAATGGTCAGCTGGAGGAAACATTGCTGGTAGATGAAGTAATATAAGGACTGGGCATTGGCCACTAGATTTAGCAATGTGGTTGCCACTGGAGACCTTGAGAAGAGTTTTGGTGGGGGAGGGGGTACAGAAATTTGACTATAATGGGTTCAAGTGAAAAAAAATGAAGAAAATATGCATTACTCTTTTTACATATTTTGGTGGAAAGGGTAGCAAAAAATGGGATGAAAATTGGTGAAAATGGTGAGGTCAAAAAAGTGATAGGCTGCTAAGCATTTAACCACTGGTTCCCTGGGGCAAAAAAAAAAA
>RCUC01145578.1:0-41407 GCA_003697995.1 Taxidea taxus jeffersonii | reverse complement strand
GTACCTAGGCTTCTTTTCAGGGGAGGGAGTATACGCAGTGGCCAATGTTGCCACAAGGTGGTGATAGCCATAAACTCAGTGCTTTCTCTTGCCTAGCCACTGGGGATCTCTACCTCAAATCAGACAGGAACATTCCACAGGAGAGAAAGGGAATGCCACAGATCAGAAGCAGATCGGACCTCAAGAGATGACATTTCATCCACTTTAATAAATAAGCAAATTTATTGCTTTAGTTCGATGACCATCACTTTCCCGATCTGTGTTATTTGTATACATTGTACTAGGCTTTTTGTGAAGATTGAGACAACATATCTGGCATAGTTCCTGGCACAGAGGTGACATTTAGACCATGTTAATTTCCTTTGTACTTTCTCGCCCTGTGACATTTTCACCCAAAGGACACATACGAAGGGCATTTGGGTGGGTTTGCCTCTTTGTCTGTGTGTCTCTGAAATATCTTGGACCAATGAGTTCAAAATCCAGAAGCCACAAATCATAGTGCATAGAGCAGGAGCCCTGAGCTAGGCAGACTTGGGTTGAGTGCTAGGTATGTGACCTTGGGCAATGTGTTTAACTTCCCTCAACTCCAGTTTCCCCATCTATAAAATGAGAATTATATCACTTGTCTCATAGGGCAGCGCTGAAAATTCAATGGAGATAAAATGTGGAAAGTACCCGATCAATAGTATGATTTAAATAAAATGGCAACTTTAAGAAATCTGAAAGGAGAGAGGGCTTGAATGAGCCTCAGCTTGCTTTGACTACCACAGAAGGGCTTGCTGTCCATTAGAACTTTCTCTGATGATGAACATGTTCTGTTTCCATCCAGTGTGGTAGCCACTCAGCAGGTGTGACTGTAGAACACGGGAAATATGACCAGTGAGATCAAGGAATTGAATTATTAGTTTTAATTAATTTAAGCTTAAGTAGTCACATTTAGCCAGTGTTCATAGTATTGGCAGCATAGGAAGAGAAACTATGACTTTTTTGTGTCTTAATCACTCAACCTTAAAAATGAATAAGACTGAGTTCTTAACACATTGCTATTTTCCAAGAGCTAAATTTTTTTAAGATTTTTATTTATTTATTTGATAGAGAGAGATCACAAGTAGGCAGAGAGGCAGGCAGACAAAGAAGGGCTAGCAGGCTCCCTGCTGAGCAGAGAGCCCGATGCTGATAGATCCCAGGACCCTGAGATCATAACCTGAGCTGAAGGCATAGGCTTAAGCCACTGAGCCACCCAGGCGCCCCCCAAGAGCTAAATTTAAGGCTGAAGTTAAGATTCTTTCTCCTTATGTAGTCAAGTAACATTGTTCTCTTGATTTGTTCAAAATTAGTGGATATGTGTGTGTATGTATCTAGAGCTACCAGTGAAGGTAACAGAAAAGTGTTACTATGTGTTATTGTGTAAGAGGACTAGAGTCAGAAAACTATTCAGTGGATAATTTTGTCTCCGAAGTCCCAAAGGCTTCACTTCATTTGGGTGCGTCCTAAAGAATTCTCAGGTAGGCAGTCCTTCCTGGTTGTTCCTCCTTTGGATCATTTCATATTCTGTCAACAGAAAGGGCAAAATCATCTAAAAAGCCTGCATCCACAACAATATGAACCTTAGGAAGACTTAGAAAGTCCTTTGCCCTGAATTTGGAATCACTAGGAAATGTTTTCTTTGCTTCTTATTTATAAAGCTAATTAGATTTTATTGTTACTATTTCATTTGATTGTTGAGGTCCAGCATCAAAATATTTTTTTTTAAAGATTTTATTTATTTGACACAGAGAGAGAGAGAGAGATCACAGGCAGGCAGAGAGGCAGGCAGAGAGAGGGGAGGAAGCAGGCTCCCCGCCAAGCAGAGAGCCCCGATGTGGGGGCTCTATCTCAGGACCCTGAGATCATGACCTGAGCTGAAGGCAGAGGCTTAACCCACTGAGCCACCCAGGCGTCCCCAGCATCAAAATATTTTAAGTATGTTTTAAAAATCAATTTATGTTCTGTCGCATTACATTACAGTTTTAATTCATTTATCCTTAAAACTGGTTCAAAGAGAGCACTGAACAGACAGGCAAGAGGTAGATTAATTAAGAAATATTAATTAATTATTAATTAAGAATTATTACTCAGAATAGATTAAGAAAATATTCATGAGTGAACGGATGCTTACAAAATCTAATTTTTGTTGAATTGTGATCTCTCTTTCAAAGCCTGTTTGAGGGTGGAGTTTGGGTAGGTTTGGCAGATCACTCTAAGGAGAAGGAAATTTTTACCTGTACTCTTTAAAAGATTCAAACTTGGCTTCCACTAGGAAATAGGAAAACAGTCTGGGCATTACAGTGTGACTTGAGTTGAAATAAAATGTTCTTCCCCACTTAACAGGATTCAAATTGTAGTTGGCCCATGGTTTTCCTGGAATATTCAGCAGTAAACCTGCATGATACCTGAGTTGGGTTTTCTGAGGCTGGGGAGTGATGGTTTCCTTCCTGAGTTCTGGGTAGGGACTCAAGATTTCTCTGTGCACTTGTTGAACCAGCATTTTCCCAGCTGCCTGGATTCCCACCAACCTAATTCTTTTTTTCTTTTTAACTTAATTTAATTTTTTTTCAGTGTTCCAAAATTCATTGTTTATGCACCACACCCCATGCCCCATGCAATACATGCCCTTGCCAGTAGTCATTATAAGGTCTCGAAGCATGATTATTTCCCAGATTTCTGTTATTTTAAAATAAATCCTTTCCAATTCAGGTAATGTATCTTTTTCATCTTTTATATGTATCTGTCTAACTGGAAATAGGATTGTTATTTTTATCATAGCACTTTTTGAAAAGAAAAAAAAGATTTACTTCCATTAATGCGGTTTTTAACATCAGGCTAATTTTGTATGTCACCCAGGGAAGCTGATAGATGACAGAGTAATCCTTCATGCCGGGGCAAGCTGGGCTCCATTCTAAGGTTTGTGGCCAACCTAGGGAGCTCCAAAAGCCAACCAAACTTTACTTTCTTAAAACTGCATTAAAGAGGTACCTTCTGAAATAACACTTTTGTTTTCATAAAACAAATAATGTTGATTGGTTGCATGTGAAATAGAAGTAAGAAGCCAAACTGAATACTTTTTTTTTTTTTTGAGATTTTTATTTATTTATTTGACAGAGATTCACACAAGTAGGCAGAGAGGCAGGCAGAGAAGAGAGGGGAGAAGCAGGCTCCTCGCCAAGCAGAGAGCCTGATGCGGGACTCAATCCCAGGACCCTGGGATCATGACCCAAGCTGAAGGCAGCGGCTTAACCCACTGAGCCACTCAGGCGTCCCCAAACTGTAATATTTTTCTCTATTTTGTTCCATATTTGCTAGGTACATGGTTCAGCCCCTTTATGCTTCTGAAACAGACAAACAAATGAACAAACTACTGTCAAACACTTTAGGGCCAGGCCTCCCTTTTCTCAATATACCCTAATGATTTTAATACATCTCATCTTTTCACTTCAAACCCATTGATATGCGTCATTCAAGACTAATCTTTGTCAATATTTTATTGCTTTACATTTGTGAGAAAAAGAATCTGCATCTCAGATAGATTGGACACACTGGATGGGGAGAATAGTTTAAAATCAGCATCATCAGGCCATGCCTTATTAAAAAAGATAAAACAAAACTGCTATGGTATGTGCAATTATACAATATACTGTAGTGGAAATTTCCATATGGAAATTTACTTTTGGCTGAGATTTGTCATTAACGTGCAATAAAAGTATCATCAAGGCAAAACATTATTACATGGCCTATGATAAAATAACAAGAACTTGTATTTATTAAACACATTCTAAGTTCTCAGTACTGTTATATAATGTCTTGACCCACATCATTCATTGGGATCCTTATAGCAACATACTATAGTGGGAGTTGTGTTGTTTTTATATAGAGCTGAAATAACCGAGAGCCAGATCACGCAGCCAGGACAGACCAGAGCTCTCCTGTGAATGGGGGCAATATAAAATCTGAGCTCCTCTTTTCAAACATGAGTTTTACTGCCTCTAACTAGTAAAAAAATGGTAGTCCTCTAGTTGAGAACATTCTTTTATCATCACTTTGTTTCAGTGACAAATTAGAAAAGGCCAATAAACATTTTCATTTTCATTCGGGGGCAGGATTTTTAAATTATTTTTTCCCTTTACCATCACATTTTGCTGGGAACATCCACATAAATCATTTTGAAGGAACACATGAATTTGTTTAAAGATGTGAGTCTTAGTTATAATGAGCCTTGGCTGTACAAGTATTATGGCTGTCATCAAATAAAGTGAGAATTAAGCCAAATGCAACATTTATTTTACACTAAAAAGCAAAATAATTATGTCCAAGAGAAATTAAAAATAAGGCCTCTTGAGCTACATAGATGGACTGAATGGAAGACAGAATTAATTTGTATAGATAAAGAGACAATATATCTATATCTATTTATGTGTTTTTCTTCCCGTAAAATAAAGAAAAAAAAAATAGGGTGCGCAACAGAATTGCCTCTAGCACGTATAGAGTCTAAGTAAATACTCTTCGGTGTGGCTCCTGTCTATAAAACCAGTGGACTACAAGATGCATTAAAATATCCATGGCCTGGGAGGCATAGTGATTTGCCAAAGAAAAATTAAAGTAATGGGTAGAGAAGAGCTACTGATGTATTTATTTATTATCCAGTCAGTGCCCTTTAAGACTCTTTGCCGGGCCCAGATACCATCTCTTCCTATTCATTATCGTCCAATGCACATTCCTTGTGGACTCCATCTCTCGACACTGTAAGGAGGGAACGAACGGCATTATGATTACGGTGTCAGAGTTCTTCAGAGCTAGCTTGTATTGAAGCAGAATAGATCTTCTTGCTTCTGATTTTCCCTAACACCATTAATTTAAGGGTTGTTACATTATTACATCTGATGAGCTGCCTTATCTGTTATGTTCCAGGGGAAGATTGGCTCCCAGTGACCCTTGCAAAAGTTGTTACTGTGGTTTCCCCTTGATGATGAACAGGAAATGCAAATCGTCCTGGGTATGCCAGAAAGTGTGAAGGATGATTCTTTGTTGGTGACTCTAAGTTTACCATTTGAAATTTTCTAGCCAAAGTGTGGAATATCTTGCAATATGTTTCAAATGATTCAGGATGTAATCATTGGCTTCATACAATGTGATCTCTGTCAGTGGGGACCACACCCTTGCCAGCCCCATGAGGCCACCAGCCCTAGAGTCCTGGCATGCAGGAAGAGTGACAAGAGCAGTTCCATTCTAGCAAAAAGTGTCCACCGTCATCAGGCTCAGCCTAAGATCACAGAGACAGAGAGAGGTGGGAGACATCAGTAGGAGGTAAGGGAGGACATTGGCCAACGGAGTATATTGGCATTGAGGAGGAACATGTAGGAAGCTGATAGAGACTGAACTGGGAAGTAGGTGCCCTTCCTGGTGTTGGTAGTGAGGTTGCACACAGCCAAGGTTGTTACTCATTCCCCTGGATCCTGGGGACATGGATAGTCAGAACCACACAGGGCCCACATGGGCAACTCCTGCAGGATGCATGGTGGACAGTGGTAGCTCAGAACCACAAACATGGCCTATGTCATGTGAATAGTCACCCCAAATCAGATATCAGCACCAGAGGTGGCCTGATCTCATGTGGAAGAAACAGTACACAGAGAAGCAGAAGTGACACAACCCATCCTCTTAGAACTGCATGGGACAGTGACCACCTCAAAGGCAAGAGTCATTGAGCAATATGGGTATCTGTGCCCCATTCAGGATGCCTCAGGGGCTGACCCTGACAACTCCTGCAGGCCCAGGCACCCATGCAGGTCTTGGAAAATTTCCAGGAAGGTGCCCCAAATTGCAGGGTCAGGCGGCTGCCTCCCTTCCCAGGTCTAAGGGATGTTTTGACTTCTGGCCTCTGCTTCGGAGATTCTGATGAGCACAGCCTGAACTGAAGATGCATCTTTATTGATAGCTATATATCACACAGATCACTGATTTACATTTATGAACAATGTACTATCTGTAAAATCACATGAGACCTTTAACATCTTAATACCTCCTTGGTAGGAAGGAAGATCGTGTTTCATCTTTCCTTTTGATGGATGAAAAATCTAAATTCCAGGATTTTTTTTCCTTGTAAGTGACAAAGCTACAATGTCACCCTTGATCTTTTCACTGAAAATTTAGGACTCCCTTTATTCTGTCACTTGACTTTTTAAAAATTTACCTTTCCTCTGATTTGTGAGGTTCAATATGAATCTAACTGAAAAAAACCAAGTCCTGTACATCTAGAAAGTTTACAAAGGATGTCCTCAGACTGATAACTTGAATTGAGGCAGATTTGTGATATTGAAAATTTGAGGGCAAATTCTCTTAGCCTTATTTTTTAAAAAGCATTATTTTTTCATCCCTGTCTCCTCAATCACTTTTCTCCTATTGAAACAGATTTATCTTTTATCTATGATAAGGCCTAAGGGGGAGTTTATTGCACCAGAGTCTTATTTTGTGAATAGCAAAAAATAAGTGGACATTCTCAGTGCCCCCATAAAAGAAACTGTACCCTTTATTAGCAAATTGAGTTTCTTTTTGGCTGTAAAGCAGCAAAGCACACATTCCTGGCTAAAAAAATAAAAGCAACACAAACATGTGAAAGAATTAAAATCCAGAAGAGCAATAAATTTCCCAAACAAAACACACACACACACACACACACACACACACACACACACACACAGAGTGTTAAAGGGTTGGAAAGGACACTTCAAGTTAATTCAAGAACAGAAGACATAAAATTAGTAATCAAACTGGGAGCTTTTTGTGATGAGAGCAGCAAATGTGCTTGAGTATCTCTGAAGATAACACACCACATTCATTTGTCCTCGGTAGCTAATTTAACTCTCCCGAGTTACAGCTGGCATGACTCTGCTCTTGCCTGATTAGCTGGAGTCCAGGTTTCCCGCTGAAAGGTTGTCCCTAGTAGCGATCATTTGCCGCTGCCTAAAACAAACAGCTTTACACATGCACACATGTGCTCCCCTGCACACGTGCGCACGTGCGCACACGCACACACAGGTGCTTTTTTTTTTTTACTGCTGCCACAGTGAATTGGCAGTTTCTTGCTCACTGCATTGTGAACACCGTCTGCATTTTCATCCCTAGTAGCCACTGCTTGGGTCTGCCTTTAATGACTCCACTTAAGTTTTACCACAGCTGCTACTAAGGTACGTTTTATTTTTTCCCCACCACAAACTATTTTTTACAGAAGAATGTTAATTAGTAACTGATAGATATAAAGATTGCCAGCGACAGCCCATTAATTCCATTTACTTTAATAGGACTTAGAACTTAGCTTGCAGTACAGCTGTATTCAGACTGGATTATAAATGTAATTTTTTGCATCATTAACTTCCCTGATTAATCTTCGACAGCAAATGCATAATTATCAGGGGAAAAAGCCACCCAGTATTTGCAGCAAAGAGTCCAGCTCTCAAAGCTGTGCTTTTGCAGGACCCTCATTAACATCACAGCAAGTAGCACAGGATTTTATAAGGGGATGATTGCTTTCCATTGCTTAAGGTTAACCTATGCCAGGTACTTGGTACTTCTGAAAATAAATACTGTATGTCTGGTACTCTGTGTGTGTGTGTGTGTGTGTGTGCGTGCACACACACACGCCCATGTGCACAGCACCCATACACACAGTCACACTGCCTTGCTTCCCTACTGTGTCTGCTTTGTGATAAGTTCCCTGACAAACATTTGCAAACTAGTGTCACACCGTTAATAATCTGCAAATGCAGCTTTCCACCCATGGACCTGGGAGTCCCTTGCCAGCCCTGCCTCTTGAGCCCTTTACGGAAAACTGCCTCCTACTGTGACATTTCAGGGGTGACATGTAGAGGAGCAAGCTTTGGATCACAGCCACCCATGTCCCCGTTGCATGTATGACTCTGATTCGGCATCCTGGGCAAAACCAAAACACGGAATCAGACAGGAGGAGAGCGTTCAAAGGAAGAAACCAGCAGACTGAGACTAAAGTACTTTGCTTGTCGTTCTGTGCTACTTGATGCTGAAAGGACAGGCCTAGATGCTAAAAGAAGGAGGCCCTGGCAGAGGGATAGCCTGAATCTGAGGCGGCGAGGCTGTGGGCAATGGCTGCTCTGAAGGAGCCTAATTATTGGCTTGTTAGTATAAAATGGCACTTTATTAGCATGAAGCTTCTGGCTGAGGAAGATAGAGAACATCTCAACCCAATCACGTGTTTATTCACCACCCAAAAGAGCCACCAAGAAGGAAATGGGACACTGAGGAGGGAGGGAGGGAGGTGAGGAGAAGATTCTTAAAAATTGCTAAAATGAAGGCTCTTCTCTATTGAGGTATAATGTTCATTTGAATAATAACCAGCCCCCTTTTAGCTGTTGTCCCCCTGTTTTGAACACAAAAGGTGGGAGACTTGGGGCCTAGATCCTTTGGGGCCTCAGTTTAAAATGTAGAGCAGCCAGAGATCTCTGATTGCTTTTGTTTTCAAACAAATTTCCCCACACTGTATTTCTGATGTACTGATCATCGCTTTCTAAAATAACTTTCCCTTACTGTGAAATATGTGCTGATCTTTAGTTAGTAGGCTCTTGAATACTTGTAGCAATAATTCTGATCAGCTTTCAGTCAGGCGATACATCCCTTTGCCTTATCTTTGTTAATATGCCCAATTGGTACCCAGAACAGGTTGTGGTCTCCATACACATGAAGTGGTCCCCTCCCCTCATTCTTTCTCAGGTAGAACAGGGCAGTGGGTGGGGGGAATGTGGGGCAGTGGAAGGTGTGGTTTGGTCCTTATCAGTGGGTTCCCAGAATCTCCTTATCAGATTCAGAATGTCACAGGTTCTTTCTCATCATGACTCCTCAGTAAATCTTGGCCGAGACCATTAAAGCAGCTACAGGTTTTGCAACCTTACTGCCATTCCCCAGAGAAACAGAGGCTTCAGGAAATTTTTAATGGAGTCAAGTCTCTCTTTTATAGCATTGCAGGTGTTAAGCAGGAGAATGATGTGATCATCAGGTTTGTTTTATCACTGTTGTTTTGGCTGGATAGTGGAGTATGAATTTAGAAAGGAAAAGCTACAGGCATGCCAGCTTGGATCTAAATATATGTGTACTTATACATATTTGCATATATAATCACACACACACACACACACACACAGGCACATAAAGGTTAAGTCCAGAAGAAGATGGTCTGAAATTTCATGTTTTCTCAAGTGCATCATTTTATATTTGGTAGACCTATGTTCTTTTATTGATGGATGCCTTCCTTGCTTAAGCTTACTGTCCTTGTTCACATTTCCCAATTTATACTGAAAAAAACAAACAAACAAGAAAACAAGAACCAAAGTATATTGATTTCTATGAGGTGATTTTATATTTGTTGCTCATTTACTCTGCAGTCACTGGGATATAAAGATGATTCAGAGGGGGCGCCTGGGTGGCTCAACGGGTTAAAGCTGCTGCCTTCGGCTCTGTTCATGATCCCAGGATCTTGGGATCCAGCCCTGCATCGGGCTCTCTGCTCTGCGGACAGCCTGCTTCCTCCTCTCTCTCTCTCTGCCTCTCTGCCTACCTGCCTACTTGTGATCTCTGTCTATCAAATAAATAAACAAAATCTTTAAAAAAAAAAAAAGATGATTCAGAGACCACTTTTTGTCTTACCTAATTCACCCTGAACGGGGTACTGTATTGGTTGGTGGGGTTGCTATAATAAATTACCACATAATGGGTGTCTTAAAAGAGCAGAAATTTATCCTCTCGTATTTCTGGAGGCTGGTACTCCAAAATCAGATGTCGGCAGGGTTGTTTCCTTCTGAAGGCTCTAGAGAAGGATCCTTCCTGGTTCCTGCTGGCTCCTGGCCATCCTTGGTCTCCTTTAGTTTACAGCTCTATCTTTCCACTCTCCTCCCATGTCCCCGTGTGAAAGTTCCCTTTGACCTATTTTATATGTACACTTACATAAGCTGCTTCTAATTTGTTTTTTGGGAAAATTGGTTATATGTAAAGTGTAGAGAAATATGTGGTTTGCAAGTCTAACTATGCCCTGTTTTGTAGAGGCCTTTTTAGGAATGAAAATGTGTTTTGCTGTGACTAGTTACACAGCATTTAGGGCCCACTAGGGAAATCTTACCTCACAATCCTTTACTTCCTTACATTACAAAGATCCCCTTTCCCCGAAAAAGGCAACCTTGATTTTCTTACGATATAAAGTAGCATTCACATGTGGCAAGGGTTCTGGGGATTAGATATGGATGTATCTTTTGGGAGACCACCATTCATTCAACTAACTACAGAGGCAAAAAGAAATAATTGTCCTGGGAATCTAGGCTTCTGTTCACAAGAAGAGATGTGCCATTTGCTAATTCAGAATTAAAATCCTGCCCATAGAGAACAGGAGGGGACTTTGAGGATGTATATAGTACAAAAAGCTTATTGGAGACCTTCCTGGCAGCATAAGACTTCCGAAGGGTGCAGGAGGAAGAGAAAGCCAGTTGCCTGGTTGCTGGTCCAAGTTCTTCTCCTTATGGCATGTTACTTGTCTCAAAAAGTTTTGCCAAAGATACCAGATCTAAGTTCCTTGTAGGAGAGATTGATTTAAATCAGAGTACATTAGCCCTAGGAAAGACCTTAGCAGCGTAACAGGGTGGCTACGAGCATTTATTCCCGGTTTGGATTTGCTTCACACTCACTTGCTGCTTTGATCCTGGGCAAGGTTCTTCACCTCTCCATGCCTTAGGTTTCTATGTCTGTTCAGCAAAGATTCTCAAAGTACCTTCCCTTGGGATTGTTCTGAGGGAGAAGTGAGCTAACACGTGTAAAGCACAGAGAAGTACCTGGGCCATGAAAACACAGTAACATTAACTATGTAGCAAGTATCTTGTCCAAATAATTCACTTTACAGATGCACACTGGAAGTCCTAAGAGCTGTGACTTGTTTAAGGACACATAGCTATTGAACAGCAGAGCTAGATTCAAACCCAGCTCCCTGAAACCCAGTCCAGTTCTCTATACCCAGCATTATTATACCCCAAGTTCTTGCCAAAAAACTCTCATGAAGTACTTAGCTTATTGTTCTGAGGACACGAGAGTTGAGACACCTTGCTTTCAACTCTATTAAATGGAGATGAAAATTTGGTATCCTTAGTGGCTCGAATTCTCTATTACTCAACTCTTTAAGGCTTATAAATGTAGAAATTGTTATTGATGGAACAGGTCTCAAGGACAGAGAGGAGATTACTGAAATTCATGCTTTTGCAAAGAAGGAAAATATCAGGTTTGTATTTTCAAAATAGGGGCAAAATCAATGTGTTCTAGTGATTTAGTCACACGGTACCTTCTGACTTTGTTGAGACCTTTCAAAAAATAATCAGTGAACAGGAATTAATAATTTGGCTATTTGATGCAATAAAGAACTCTATTGCAGATTCAGAGGTGATGACAATGTGTATATTCTTTTTATAACACAATGAAATTCCAGCTTCAAAGTAACCTCTGTTAGTAAATTTCCGTCTTATTTACCAAAAGCCTACAAATACCACAAAAAGTATTTTGTCCTATGCATTTAGACACCAGACACTGCCATGAGCATGGCGTGCACACCCGCACATATGTTGTTCCAGAGCTGTTCACCATTGTTTGGAGACATTTGAACAAATCTCTTACCAAGTGTAATAAACAATAAGAAATAAGTAGGAGAATATGAGTTGTTTTTAATTTTTTTAAATGGTGAAACTAGTTGGATTGAACAGCTAGAGAAGTATTTGTGTCTTGCAGACATTAAATGTGCCCTATTTGATAGAGGTCATTTTAGGAATGAAAGTGTGTTTTGCTTCAACTACTTATTTAGCATAATAGAAGTTCCCCAGCCTCCTTCAAAAACTCTCCTGCAAGGAAATTGATTTTCTGATGGAAGGTACTGAAGGGTATCTTTAGCATCAGTAGAGAAGCAACTAATTTAGCACTATCAGTGAGTCAGATGTCTGTATATTCCCAACAGTAAACAAGAATTAAGCCATTCCTTACCCTGTTTCTATTACCCAGATTCCTTTGCAAGGAAATAGCGTGAATTGTAGTCACCCTGAATTCTTAAATAACCTGAC
This sequence comes from Taxidea taxus jeffersonii, assembly GCA_003697995.1. Classification (NCBI taxonomy): domain Eukaryota; kingdom Metazoa; phylum Chordata; class Mammalia; order Carnivora; family Mustelidae; genus Taxidea; species Taxidea taxus. The sequence goes on along the minus strand of RCUC01145578.1, from coordinate 29,264 downwards.
AATACGTACCCTCTCCTTCATTTTACTGTTATTTTTATCACATTGTGCACATTATATGATTACTATCAGACACCCTTTTCTTTTTTGAAGTCTTTTATTATATTCATTTGGTTTTTTGATATTATGGGGGAAGGTAGTCTTAAGGTGATTTTGTTTTTAAAATTGTAATAGATTTCAGCTTGTTTAAAGAGAACAACTTGATGCTTGATTACAGTTTTTCTTTTCCTGTTTTCTATGCATTAATTCTATTCCTTAATTTTTTCTGTTCATTAATTCTGATTAGCCTTTCAGAGAGTTATCTTTTCCTGTCCTGTACATAAATAAAACTGCTCAGATTCCTGAAGCCTCATTTAGCTTGTTACGCCTTTTCCCCTCTTTCACTGAATAATGAGGTCTTTTCAAATTGGTCAGTTTTTTGAAAATTACTCTCCAACACCTACATAGTCACACACACAACTGAAAAACAAAAACAAAAAAAACAAAACAAAACAACAACAACAACAAAAAAAACCAAAAAACAAAAACTGTAGTGTTTTAATGTTGAAAAAAAAAAAAGTCAAGGACATGGCTAGAGGGCAAGATTAATAATACTGGGAGATGAGAACAAGAAACAAAGTTAAGTGAAATAAAATTGTATTTGTTGGTTTCCTGCAATGTGAAACTCAGTGTTTCATTTGTATGAGGAGCCTACAGATTTAGATACAGTGCTGTGGCAAGGATGCCTGCCTGTCCACCAAAAATGTGTTCCAACTTTCCATTGTGTGAGCTTTCACGGGGAGGAAGCTGCCCAGGTACTAAATTTCCCAGCTCTCTTTGGTGAGCACAGCCATATGTCCAAGTTCAGGGAAAGGGATAGGACTACAAATGATAGTTTCTTACCTCAGGCCTGTCTGTAGTAAAAAAACACCCAGTGATATTTTTCTCCATAGTCCTTTCTGCATCTGTGTGACCAGAATCAAAAGAACCCCCGGGATGATGGTTTTGAATTGAATTAAACCCCTCACATCTTAAAATGTAAGCCTCAGTACCTCTGTATTTGGAGAGAGGCCTTTAAAGAAGTAATTAAGTTAACAGGAGGCCATTAGTGTGTGCCCTCATCCAGTCTGACTGGTGTCCTTATAAGAAGAGAATATTAGGACACACAGGCAAAGAGACACACACATACAAAGGAGAGGCCATGTGAGGACACAGCAGAAAGGTAGCCGCCTGAAAGTCAAAGACAGAGGACTCAGGAGAAACCAAAACTGTCAACATTTTGATCTTGGACTTGTAGCCTCCAGAACTGTGAGAAATCAAATTTCTGTGGTTTAAGCCACCCACTCTGGTTTTGTTTTGTTTTTTTGTTTTTTTTTATGGCTGTTGTAGCAAACTCCTACAGGGACCTGGAAACCACATGTTAAAGCTGGTAGAATCTTTGTCATCCAGGGTTCCTGAGTGACCACTGGGTGAGGGTTTTAGATTTGGAGTTGGTTACACATCTCATTATTAAAAAAATATTTTTTTCACTCTAATTTTGTATTTGTAAGTATGTGTTCCCTTTCTTAAAAATACTCACTAAATTGTATGAACTTCAGCTTTAGGCCCCATAAAATCCTGAATCTATGCCATTAACAAGTCTTAACTTGAACTTTTCTGGTGACAAGAGCCTTGCACCCTACCTTAAGCTCTCCTTTCAGTGGAGGGGAGCCTATCTGTGAGAATGTCTGTTGTGTTCTTTTTTTTTTAAAGATTTTATTTATTTACTTGACAGACGGAGATCACAAGTAGGCAGAGAGGCAGAGAGAGAGGAGGAAGCAGGCTGTCCGCAGAGCGGAGAGCCCTGTCTGTTGTGTTCTTATGGCTATTATTATTTGTTTCGTTGTTTCGACTTAACTCCTGAAAGCCGTTTGGACCTGGCTCTGCCTGGGACATGGAGAAAACATTCCGTTCCTATTCTGTGTATTCACAGATACACATCTGTGTTATAGGGAAGTAGGTATGTGAAGTTTAACATATTTTCTAGATTGTTTCTATTAAAAGCCGTAATGTTTTAAAATGAAACATGAAAGATTAAGGTGAAAATACATCTCTTTAAATAGGATGCCTATATCTCTTCAAAGCTTGTAAAATTGTATCATCATTTCTGAAATTAGTTTACTTCTTATTTTATTTAGCTCTTTCTTATTCGTATTTTCATTTGCTATTAAATTCAAGAGGCTTCAGAGTTATTTTCATGAAAACAGAGTGTTCTTAGGTACTCTGGTGAAAGAAGATACCACATGAAGATGTTTGTTTTTGACTGTTACTCAAGGAGACATGGGTCCAAGACTGGATTTGTTTCACCCATGACTGTGATTATTCCTTGTAATTATAGTGCTTTTATTTTTAGACATTTTAACTAATTTGATTCCAGTAACAGCTTTGTGAAAAAAAGAGCAGAGGGAATTGATACCTATTGTTTACCTATGACAAACTGAGGCTTGGACTATAAAATCTAAATCAGTTGACTTGGACACATGGCAAGTTAAGAGTATAGCCAGATGAGGATACATATCTTTTGAATCCCCCACTCAGTGGTTTCTCTTTCAAAATATGGTGACATTTAATCTGACTTTTCATTGCCTTTATATACCTCCAATATAAGAGCTCGATTACCCCTTGGTGATTTAATAACTGAAAAATGAGTAAATTCCACCATGATGCAGTATATATATATACTTAAATATATATTTTTCCGATGTGTCCAACTTGAAAAAGTCTTGAATTTAAATTCTACAGTGTCAAAGTTATATGACCTCCCTGATTCTTAGTTTCCTAATCTGAAAATAAAGTTTAAAATGACTACTTCACAGAACTTCTTGAAGGTTAAATGAAATAACATCAGTGAATTGCCTAGGACAATGGTGACTTTTAGCAGCTGCTCACTAGATGTGAATTTCCTTCATTTTCCCATCCATTAATACCAAAGACATTTCTTTAAGTCCAGTCTTCATAGGAGTATTATAAGGCATGACAAGCAAAAGAATAGGAGTGAACCGATCTGTCCCGCTGTCAGTGTTCTGGAGTATCATGTCTTGGTGATGGTGAAGCATCATGCTGTCTTCAGACACTTTTATCTTTAAAAATCTCTGCCTAACACAACTGAACTTGGTATCACCCTGCAGAAAGCAATGGATGATTTATTGGCCTTTGACCATGTAGGTGCATTCTAGCCAGCTTAGAATATAGAAAACAAGGTACTCAGGGAAAAGAATTTAGAGCAATGAAGTTGATAATATCATTATTCTTTATCATACGTATACAGGGTAATATTTTTAACGCAATATTCTTATAATTTCAAAAAGTATAAAAGTTTTCATTATTATTTCTGCTTGATAGAAGAAAAATGTGAAGATGGAGAGGTTAAGACTTAGTCCCAGCTCAAATGGCTAGTGAATATCAGGTCTGAGGCTGATAGTGATCTTGCCGAATGTAGTTTTCCTTTTTTCCATAAAGAGTAGCTTAGTGGAAACAGGCTGCTTGGATTTCAAGCGTAACTGTACATCTTCTTTGTGAAGAATGCCTCAGCATCCTCATCTATAATATGGGAAATAATAATGATATATACATCTGTGGCAGATAAACCATAAGGTGGCTCCCATGAGCCCCACCTTTGCACTCTTATATAATTCCTCCACTTATGTGGGGGGGTACTCAAAATGTATTTTTTAATCTTTTTTTAAAGATTCTATTTATTTATTTGAGAGGGAGAGAGCACAAGCCAAGGGGAAAGGCAGAGAGAGAAGCAGACTCCCTGCCAAGCAATGAGCCCCATACAGGACTCCATCTTAAGACCCTAGGGTCATGACCTGATCTGAAGGCAGATGCTTAACTGACTGAGCCACCCAGGCGCTCTCATGATGTACTTTTAACCAACAGAATATGATAAATGTAATGGACAGACACAGTTAAATGTATACAATTATGTTATGTATGATTGAAACACCAGTCTTACAAGGGGATTTTCCCTCTTACTGGCTTTGAAAAAGTAAGTTGCCATGTTAGTGAGTTGCTCATAGAGAGATCCCCATGACAAAGAACTTGGGGCAGCCTCAGGCCAACAGCCAGCAAGAAAATGAGGCCCAGTTCAACAGCCCACAAGGAACTGAATGCAGGCAACAACCAAGTAAGTAAAGAAGCAGTGCTTTCCCACCTACGCCTCAGCTGAGACTGCATCCCAGGCTGACCCCTTGCTTGCAGTCTTGCAAAGGACCTAGCAAAACTTTGTCTGAACTCCTGACCCACAGAAACTGCCAGATAATAAATGCATGTTGTTTTAAACCCCTAAATTTGTACTAGATTGTTGTATGTCAGTAGATAACTAATTCACCCTAGTAGTGCTATTGTGGGATAAAATCTTGTAATAGAGGTGAAATGCTTATATCTATGGCAAACATACTATATCAACTCAAAGGCATCATCATTGTCATTTATTCTTTAATCCATTAGTGTAAGGATTTTGCATTCTTATATATATATATATATACATATATATGTATATATATATGTGTGTACCTGTCCTTTGTTAAAATACACTCTCCTAGAAGCTTCCTATGAGGCCTTTGTTGAGACATATTTCTAAATTTATGCATATTTATATGTTTTTGTAGACATGACTACTGCCTGAATTTCTCCTATAATTCTAGGATCTTTGAAATGAAGCAAGTCTCAACAATACTTAAAGAAAGTAATTCTCATATAGTGGTGTGCTAATCAAGACATTTTGATTGCAAGTGACAGGAACTCAAGTTAGATTAGTTTAAGAAATATGGGAAGTTTATTAGCCTGTATAATTGGGAATGGTAAGAGTAGAGCTAGGGACAGATGGAAGAAGGGATTCAAATGTTATTAGACCTCTCTACTCATCTCTCCTTACATCTTATCTCTGTTTCCTCTGCATGAGGATTTCATTCATCCTTTGTGTGGCTTCAGAAATGGCTGCAAGCCAATCAAACTGGTGGTATGTTGACAGTTCCAGGACCACAGAGTCAAGAACACATCCTCTCTTAGCTTCTACTTTGCCACTTCACACCAATGAGTATGACCACCATAGGGCAAGCTACTCTAAGGGGCTCAGAGTAGTTCATGAATCTACTCCTATTTCTAGGGGGTGGGTAGAACTATTCCCATAAGAAGGGTGGGAAGACATGTTAACTAGACAAAACAATGATGTCTAGAATTTATTTAGGAACATTTTTCTCAAGTGCCTGGAATTTAAATATTTACTACTGGAAAACCTGATTTGGATAGCATTCTCCATAAATGAGCCATTTGGCTTGCTAATAGATGATTATGAAGCATAAATTCACTCCATACTTCTGAGCACTTTTTTTCTTCCCTGTTTTAATTAGTGATTCTGGAATGAAAGGCCCAGAGATTGAAATCTGAAAACAATTAATGGTAGTTCTATCTATAGCTGACCCTAATTATTTAGCTCAATTGGCTAGAGCTATGTGTTAATGAGGCTAATGTGGTAGGTAAATCCCTGGGTGGACCAGTCGGTTTTACTCATTGTGGAGTATTGGCTCTACTCTTCCTCTAACCTTCTTCTGAAAACACTACCTTTGGGATGTGGGACAGATTAAATGAAATTATTCAGCACGATTCTATTTAGCACAGCTGGGAAAACAACTCCACAGTAACTCTTCAAGAAAGTGGTTGGCAATCATTTACATTTATGAAAGATGGCACAATTATTTCCATATTAGGTACCTGATTATATCCCACAGTTGTCTGACTTACCATTGCCAAGATATTTAAAAAGATTTTTCCTGCCCGTTTCAGTGAAGTCTCATCATCCCAATGCATTATTATGAGAATGAATGAAACTTATTGGAAATTCAACAAAGATAAAGGAAAAACCATAAGTGTTAATATTAATGGCTATGGCAGACCTTGGTTTTTATTGCACAAGTGGATTTGGAACTACTTTCATTTGTAAATGGAATTTTGATGCTTCTACATGAAACCCAAAATGAAGCTTTATCTGGAGAGTAAGACAGGGAAAAAGAGTTGTGGAGATGATCAGAGTAAAAATAACAAAAATAACTGCCTTTTTTTTAAGCTCTTCTTTGGGTCAGTTACTGGAGTAATTGCTCTCCATATATTACTCATTTTCGCAACAACATTTTCAGGTAGATTCTTTCATTTTCCATATTCTACAGCAGAGGAAGCCGAATCACTTGTTTTATGTCACACTTTTGCAGAGGTTTGAACATAGGCATTCTGAATCCAGAGCCCACAATTTTAACCACTCTCTGATAATTCTACGTTTTTAGTTATCTGACATTCCAGTAATGCCTGTGGTTTAATAACCAACCACACTCAGAATTCATGTTCATAGCAATGGTCCTAAAAGACATACATAATTATCAGAAGAAATTATAGTTTGGCATTATGGGTAACTTGCTTATGCACATTAAAGGAAGAGGTAATTTACTGGGAGAATAAAGGGACATCTCATGGAATTCAAGGAGTGACCATCACACCTTTTACAGGGATGAGACAAGACAGCCACCAGGGTTATTTTCTCTCTCTCTCTCTCTTTCCAGAGCCAAGTGGTCTGTCATCATTGCTTCTCTCTGGAGTTATTTGTTCTCTGTCTCTGTAGCCAGCTTTCTGATCCAACATGCACATGGCCTCCAGCTTATGCTCCCACAGGATGTTTCCATTTAACCACCAACAGAACTGAAACACTATCTGCAAAGCTAAATTTCCAGAAGAAAGAACAGGATGTGACCAAAGGGGTGTTATCCCTTTACAAGTTAGAGGGTAGAGGGGTATTCAAGAAGACGTGGGGACTGGAAAGAAATGATTGGCAGAGGACATGGTTAGCAGAGTCCTCATCAATACAGGCATCTTCTGTGGATCAATGTCATAATGGTATTGAGTCGAGAGCACCAGAAAATGGAAAGCGTGTACACTGCTTATATAGGAAGGCCTATGTTCAAACTCAAGGTTTTCTACTTACTACCCTGTGCCAGCTTAGGCTGATTTTATTAATTTCCGTGTGCTTTGATTTTGTCACCTATTAAAGAACAATAACCATGCCACCTTACATTATTGGATAATTCCATAAAATCATTAACATAAGAGTTTCCCCAAATAAACAATAAATACATTTTTATCTTTCTTTATTATAGATGAAACTAATTTCATATTAGTTTTTAAAGATTCTATGTATATACGTTTTTATGTACTTGTATATTTGTGTGTGTGTGTGTGTGTGTGTGTGTGTGTGTGTGTGTGTAAGATACCATCAGTTGTGAATGCCATCAATTTTAAGAATAATTTTTAGGAGACTAAAACACAGCTAGGAAGTTGATTTTGATTAATGTGAATAAATTCTCTGCTCTGTAAATGCATTTAAATTAAGGAATTGTTTTAATTAAAGGCTGCGTTCCTCAATTTTGCCTGATAATCTGTGATTTGCTGTAAGTATGCAGGAGAGGGAGAGAGAACAATATATCCCCTCACACACCCCAGAACCAGAAGTGGGTATAAGAACTTCCTCCATTTGCAGCAGAATTGATCAGAAGAAAATAGTTTTGACCCTTAAGTAACATCTCTTTTTGAAAGCTAGCAGCTTTCTGCCTCTGACACGGAGGTTAAATCCTAATTATCTCCATGGAGAGAGATGGTAGGACTCTTCTTTCAATGGGGTGGAAAGGTTTGACAGTGGAATTTATTTAATAGAAGCCACAGTCACTGGCTTGCAGCTGCTTCCTCTAATCAAAACCTTTTGTTTTCCAGTTCAGGTCCCCCTGTGAGGGAGACCACATGATGGAACACAAATTATCTGTTCTGGGAGTCAGGAGACCAGCCCTTCTCCATCTCACTCTTACTTGCTTTGCAGCCGGGATCCAATTTATTTCTCCAACCCTCAGTTTTTTCATCTATTTCAAATGCATTCTAAAGTCACCTATGGATCTAAAAGTTATTATTGGTGTTCCATTTTGTACACAAAATATATGGGATTTCATATACCCTCTGTGAATCAGTCAGGGTATGAATAGGAAAAATACCTACTCAGAAGGGTTTAATGGAACTCTTAAAAGGACTGTGCTCAGAGGTGAAGGCAATGCTAGAGGAACCCACAAGTCGTGTGGAGGCCCCCAGGTGTGGCATCATGGCCACTCTTGGGCCAGAAGGGACAGGGGGAGGTAATGATGATGCTGGAGACCTGGAGATCTGGCCTTGGGCAGAAGGGCCACGGGGCTTTAGCTATGGATTAAAAGAAGCAATTACTATCAGAGTGATGTGAACCTTTGGAGAGAGCTGGAGAAGATATACACAGACCTCTCTCACCTCTACCCCTTAGTTCTCCTGTTGGTTCCCCTATGGACCAAACACAACCAGAATCTAGGAGGAAGGGATCCAAGTGATGGAGTCCATCCACACACTGAACCCTTCAGGGAACAGAGGAGGTGAGAGAAAATCAGAGAGTGGATGGAAGTGGTCAAAAGACAATGACTGGTCTAGTCTGCTCATTCTAAGGTGTGCCTTATAGGGCTTTCTTTTATGTAGTGTACATGAATCATTTTGCATCTGATTTATCAAATGTTAGATAATGTGGAATAGAGTGAGCTCTAACTATGAAGTGTTTATAGTCAAATATTTTAATGAAATCATTGAAGATCAAGGTAAGGATCTTTCTATTTCTTCATCTATAACCTTGCAATTAATGATAATGCCTAACTGACCAGATGGTAATAATGATTAAATGAGATAAAAATGACAATTAGAAAAAAAATGACAACTAGTCTTCACATTAACCTTATAGATACTGCTGTTATGTCCATTTTAGAGATGAATAAACTGAGGTATGGAGAGGTTATACATGTCACAGAAGTGAGTCAGGCAAAAATGCTGAAGGACATCCAAAGAGGGAATGATCCATTTTCTTTATGTGATCTGGAAAAGCTACCACTCAGGCCCATTACTTGTGATTGCCACACTTGTAATTTCCTACACTGGCTCACATCTGTCCCTGGGCATTTGGAAAATTCACTGCTAGATGCTATGATTCACACATTTGCCGCCACTGAGAAAGTTCAGTGATAGACATGCTATGATTCATTCCTTTACCTTACTCTTCTTCTTCAACGTAAGCTGAAGGAGACCCCACTTCTCTGTTTTCTCCACTCCATCCCTGGGCTGCTGTGCCTAACTGGAGATGTTTTCCAGATATCTCTACTGCGTCCAATAGAAATCCTTTCACTTTGTATCCGAACCCCCAGTGAGGCTCACATGTTTACACTTCTTCCTTCCCCACTCCCTTTCTATTCCTAGAAATGAAATGTCCTCAACTCCTACACTGCCCCTTCCAGTGATCTCACTTCTAAACTGCTTGCAGCCTCCACACCCTGATGCCTTTTTTTTCCTCTACCAAGAAGTGTTAGGACTAAAGTTAATTTCCTTGTGAGCTCCCTCTTCTTCACCTCAGAAGCTTGCCCGGGTTTCACCCACTTTTTCCTGCTTCCTGCCTGAGACAGACAAATGCTCCAGGCTGCTCTCTGACCTGTGCTTGCGACTCCGTCCTTTGGTACCATGTGTGGGCCATTCATTACGACCCTCTAACTGTCCTTCTCCCCTCCCAACCTGACACCTCTACGACCACAAATATTTCATTACCTTCTCTATCTAAATAAATAACTAAATTTTAGGGGAAAACATAACTTTTTTTCACTTGAAATTTCTTCAAGCTGTTCTCATTTCTCCCTCTTTGCATATTTCTGTAGAGAGTTTCCTACACTAAGTGACCCCATTTCCTTACCATCTACTCACTGCTCAAACTCCTACAACCCAGTTTCTTTCTTACTCTACTAATTACTTTCCCTGAGTTTATCTGTTAATCACCAGAACCACTTAGTTCTCAGGCCTTACCTGATTTCACCTCCTTGGGTTTTTTATTTTGAGCCACCTGGCTCTCCTTCCTTTGTCCTTGAGTTCTAGAACACAAAATACTCCCAACTTTTCTCTTACACTCTTTTTCTCTCCTGGTTGCTGAATACCCCTCTTGCATTTCCAAAATCAGTTATCCTTCCTAACATAACACTGTCAGGCTGATTTTCCTGAGTAGTAATTGATACTCCTAGACTTTGATCATGTCACTTGTAGCTTAAAACAAGAACAAAAAGCCAAACAACCAAAGAATTTCCCGCAACTTATTAAATCCAAACAAATCAAACGTAACTCTTCGTTTGGTGTTTAATTTCCCTTTCAAATCCAGGTCACTTTCTAAGCATATACGTAATGTTATTTCCTCTTCTGATGTCTGCGTCAGTCAGGCTGGGTTTGGCTCTAGTAACAAACACCTCTAGCTCTCAACGGATTTGCAGTGAATGTTTATTTTTCACTCTGGGGGCTTCACATGACCACTGAGCAACTGCTCTCAGCATTGTGCAGCTACTCGGTGTCCTTTTCCACCAACTCAATGCAAATGCCTCTCTATGTTTGGATCAGAGAACACACGGGCTTTCACTTCCCCAGTCTAGATAGAAGATATGCCACTTCTCTGAACATTTCTTGGCTGGGACAAGTCATATGGCCGTGTATACCTACTACATGCCGCTCACCCTTTGTGTAGAATCCCCCCACTACCTCCACGTATGGAAACACTAACTACTTTTCAGGGCCCGTATAAAATCTCCTAATCTCACCTATTCTTTCCCCAGTATTCGTACCACTGTCCTATCAACTACAGACTTTTAAAAAAAATAAGCAATTATGAATAGGATAACCATGTGTTGTTAGAATATTCAAATATTAAAGAAAAAAAATTAAAGACCAATCCACACCCAACTCCTCCAGTCCCACTTCCTTGAGACAACTGGTCACTACTTGTAGTTTTCAACTGTATTTTGATCATTTTAATATATATAACAGCATATTTGTGTAGGTGTTTTTAAACAAATGGAATCGTATTAGGCATATTGTTTTGTACTTTGCTATTTTCATATCTTATGTTTGAGTTTTTTTCTGTATTAGCTTGTGGAGAACGAGCACATTCCTGCTCACACATATTCTCCTTAGAGATCCAATACCATTTCTGTTACCACATCCTATAAATGAATACTCAATTTACCAATTTTTGAATCTTACAAACACTGCTCTAGACATTAAGGTACATAAGAATTTGTATGGATATAGGAGAGTATGTTTATGAGAAATTACTAGAAATAAGATTGCTGGATTTGAGGCGACAGGTACTTTTAACTTGGAGAGACATTACCAAATCCTCTCCAACCCCTGAATAAAGCAAAACTGTGCCCCTTATTTATATCCCAGCCAAAAGTGTGTAACAATGGTTTTTCTCAACCTCTTACCAACTCTAGATATCATCAGTCTTTTAATTACCTAATTAAATGTTGTGCTTCCTTAAGAGAGGCCACTTACTACCCCTCCTTTTGTCTCCTGTATTGCTTGGTATATGGAAAGCATTCAGCATTTTCTCTAATTTCTTTTTTATTTTTGTAATTGAATATGATAGAATTTAAGGTGAACCTTGTATGGTAGTAGGTCTGGGATGAAGATAAAGGCAGAGAATTCCTGGTATCAACAGAGGCATCAAAAACAGAGGCAGGAGGAGGTAAACTGCAATTTTTTAAATAATAAAGAGACCTTTTTGTCCAGAGGTGTAAGACTAGTGGAGGATAGGGCACCTGGGTGGCTCAATGGGTTAAAGCCTCTGCCTTCTGCTCAGGTCATGATCCCAGGGTCCTGGGATAGAGCCCCACATCCTGCTCTCTGCTCAGCAGGGAGCCTGCTTCCCTTCCTCTCTCTGCCTGCCTTTCTGCCTACTTGTGATCTGTCTGTCAAATAAATAAAATCTTTATTAAAAAAAAAAGACTAGGGGAAAATAAATAATGGAGAAGTTTATAATAATTTTTGGGTGGCTTTTCAATGTAGACTAATGAGTTTTTTTTTTAATTATTAGTAATAAGGAAGCAGGAGATCTAAGTTCTGCTCCTGTCTTTGCTACTAACCTGTTCTGGGCTAGTATTTGCATCTTTAGTAGTGCATTTCCTCATCTCTAAAATGAAAAATTCCATTTATTTCTTCACTCTTTCCTTCAATATTTGTGCATCTGCCAAGGTGTGTCACACAGTTCATTAGTAGCTCTGTGTACAACAGTGAAAAACTTAGCTGGTTCCCAGTTCTCTCTGAAAATAAAGTATCATGGAGAACAGGGACCAGATGAAGAGATCATTACAATATGGTGCTAAGTGCTCCAAATGGAGACATGTAAGGATGCCTGGGTACCATTAGTTGGATTACTTTTCCACCACAACATGAGCTGATCTGCTCAAGCTTCCTGCAGGAAGGGACAGCTGCAATCATCAGAGGGGTCAAGTATGCCTTCCAGATCATTAAAGAAATGCACTTATCTGGCTTGATAGGGAGCAGGGCATCTTTGGACATTTGTGAGCAAAAGTGATGTGATCTTTTGTTGTTTACAAAATAATGGTAACATTCTATAAATAATTAGCATTAAATTTTACTTTCCTTAACTGACTTCACATTTAGCAACCTTATAAAAGTGAAGCACTTGCTCTAATCCAGGCTTGGAAGTACCCAAAGATATTGCCTTTTAAAAGATGTTCATTTGCAAAGGAGGCCAGATGCTTTTCATAACTCCTCAGTCCCTCCTCCCCAGGGAATTTCCCCATCTTGGGAGAACAGCCTCTAATCTTACATGTTACTTTTCACTCTTGAGGTTTCTTTGTAACACTTTGTGCTAATCAATTGAAGTATTCATGCTAATGAATTTGCACAAATGGCCTCATTAGCTAGAGGGTTTTTTTTTTTCATTTTATTTTATTTATCTTTTTTGAGATTTTGAATGTTTTTCTTAATTCATGCAGATGAGTCAGCAGGAGGAATTCAGATCTGTCTTGGGCTATAGTTTATCTTCTGCTTTCTAAAGTGAAAGTTCTTTTGGGTTCTCCCTCAGGAATTGATCTCAAATATGTACTTTGTAAATAACTTGATCACCCATTCAGTGGAACATATGGATTCTACTCTGTTTTGTAAAATTGTTTTGGAATTTTTAACTAATAATTATTATTTAAATTTTATCAAGATTATTTATATACACAGTAAAAGTAGTAATGATAAAATGCTCCTAAAGAATAACAACGGCAGTAAAAATAATACGTATTCCTCAGACTTCTACTTTAACTTTCTTTGCAGATTTTCTCAAGATTTTCTTTTTTTCTTGGATTCCACTCGTCACATGTGGGCTCTCTATGTTGAATATTTAATTTCCATATCTTTTCTCCTATTCTTCTTACTTTTGGTTTAGTTTTTGGTTTTGTTTTTAATTTTGAAGATATTTTCTTTAAAATTTTCAAACTACATTTTGCATATGTACTTTCATATTTATAATTTCTCAGAGGTTTTTTCCCTTGCATTTGAATATTCCTTTTTAACAGCATCTTCTTCTAATTTCATGCATGAATATATTCTGTTATCTGGCATGGAAATTTTTTTTCTCTGTTACTTGCCCTGCTCCTTTTCCTCTGCATATCATGCGTGTGTGTTTTGTTTAGGTGTCTGTCTTCCATTTTTTCTCGAATGTTTTATGATTGATCATCAGTTCTTGAAAAGGCAGATTTGATGCCCCCTGTAAATGGTGGTAGGATCAGCAATGCAAGGCAATAAGACAGAGCTATTTTTCATTAGAAGATCTAAACATTATGGACTGTAGGTCTTATTCTGGGGCTTTCAGGTGTTTTGAGAGGCACTGTGTAATCTCCTCTCTGGTGGCTGTAAGACCGATTGCTCATTTCTTTTCTTTTCTTAAGATTTTATTGATTGATTGATTGATTGATTGGACAAAGAGAGAGACAATGAGAGGAGGAACACAAGCAGGGGGAATGGGAGAGGGAGAAGCAGGCTTCCCACAGAGCAGGAAGCCTGATGTGGGGCTTGATCCCAGGATCCTTGGACCATGACCTGAGCCAAAGGCAGATGCTTAATGACTGAGACACCCAGGTGCCCCAGATTGCTCATGTCTTTAATGCTGTCCAGTCTGTCTGTTCTGTGATGGTGGGCATGTCCTACACCAAGCTGTCTAGTATGATAACCACTAGCCATGTGTAGTATTTGAGTCCTTGAAAGGTGCAGTTGAGGAACTGGGTCTTCATTTTGTTTCATTTCAGTAGCCACATCTGGCTACTGGTACCATATTGGACAGCACAGTTCTAGATGTTGGAGGAAAGAAGGGGACTGGGAAATTTTACCAGTTATCTTGTTGACCTTTATTAATCACTCCACCCCAAATGACTACTCTGTTTGAACATTTTGAAGAATATACCTCTTGGTTGCCACAATGATGGATCAAAAGTGAACACAAAATAGGAAATGGCAAGACCTGTAGGACTAACCACTCCTTATAAAGCACTCACAGATTTTATAGCCTCAAGTGTCACCCTGCCCTCCCCCCAAGGTTCCTGGTGGCCCAAATCCCTGATGCTCACTATGACTCTATAACTCTGAGGGGTAAATGAAATTTTGTTACTATTCTCTCTCTTGAAGTTTCTAGACTTCATCTTTTTTCACTTTGTTTCATATTTGTGTTATCATCTAATATAGAGATTATTATTCTGGTTCTGCTGTTCATTGATCTTTTTTCAGGTGTTAAATTAAAGGAGACAGGGACAGAAATTTATTTATCTCCCATCTCATGATAAAGTTGTTTCACCTTCCATTTGAATTATTGTGATTCCATAAAGTAATGCTTTGTTATTTGACTTTCTTGAAATATTCAATTTAAGGGGACGCCTGGGTGGCTCAGTTGGTTAAGCGGCTGCCTTCAGCTCAGGTCATGATCCCAGCGTCCTGGGATAGAGTCCCACATCGGGCTCCTTGCTCGGTAGGGAGCCTGCTTCTCCCTCTGCCTCTGCCTACCTCTCTGTCTGCCTGTGCTCGCTCTCTCTCTAACTAATGAATAAAAAAAAAAAAAAAAAAAATTCAATTTAGGAACAGTGCCAACGAACTTAGATATACAAGTTTCTTAAGAATTTAATATCTCAGGGTACCTGGCTGGCTCAGTCAGGTAAGGGGCTGCCTTTGGTTCATGTCATGATATCGGGATCCTAGGATTAAGTCCCACATCAGGCTCCCTGTTTAGCAGGGTGTCTGCTTCTCCTCTTCCTATGCCCCTCACCCCGCTCATGCTCTCTGTCTCCCTATCTCTCAAATAAATAAATACAATCTTAAAAAAATTAATATCTCTGTTATCTTTTAATATCTTAAAAACTTGATCATTTAGGAATATGTTGCATAGGAATTCTATGCAACATATGTTAGTCCAGACCTGTCCAAAACAATAATTAAAATAGGTTTGATTTAAAAATTTTATTTGTTAATGTGCTTTTATTTTTCCTCTTTTCAAAACCACTAAAATAAATGTTTGATGTCTTTAAATGTTTTATGAGTAAATGTAATCTACTTTATTATGACACTAATATTTTAAAATTTTACATTAAATAAAAATAGGGCATATTGGAATGAACAATCTGCCCTTTTTAAAAATGGTATATCAAATTGGCATGATTGACTTTGTATCAGTTTTATGTAACTGATACTAATCAATACAGTAGTTATCTGGAAGAAAATATCAAAATCAGGTTGGGAGACCTTATTTGGAAAATTTTAAAAATGCAAAAATGCATAACTACATATTAAAATAAAAATATTCTACTGTTAGATTTTAAAAACCCCTCAGACTACTATTTTCTTTCAACTAATTCTTGATTAGCCTTAAGTATTGTTTTACATACTCTGAAACTTTAAGTAAATAACCTCTCTGAGCATGATTTTCTTCATCTGTAAAACTGGAATGATAACACAAAACTTCAGATTCGTACAATGGATCAGCATTACAGTCAACAAAAGTCTTAGCATGTGGCAGATTCTCAATAAATAGTAGCCATTCTAGTTCACCCAGAGAAATTGTCTCCTATGCAAACCTTGGAGGAAATACTTAGGCAATTTAGGAAAAATTTGGTTTTAAAACTATAAAATGCAAATACTTGATGTTTAATGTTTTTGCCTTTTGATACCACTCATAACTCCACCCACTCAATAAATGTGTATTCAGCATTTTGCATTTGCAAGCACTATACTTATCCCTTAAAGAATCCTTTCCAGAATTCTTCTGAACTTTCTTATTCTCACTTATGGAATAACAGTATTTCAACCAAATCCATAAAATGGGTTTCCCTCCATTTGTTGTAAACAGACTGGATGTTTTTCTATAAAAATTAGAGCCAACCTGCCATGAGAACCAGCATTAACTTTTCAGTGACCTCCTGTAGAAGTTTATATGTGACCCCAGACTCACATTAAAAAATAGTAGAAGTTCATTTGGAAATCACTGCCTTTTTTAGTGGAGCTCTCTCCAGCCATTTTTATAAATATGACATTGGAAATAGTTTTACACATGGCTGGTATACTCAAGGATGCCTTGTTCCGTTCAGGTCAGCCCTGTAGATAATCTCTATTTAAGATTTTTCTGAACGTTAGAGAACATAGTGAACTTGTCTAGAATCATTAAAGAAGTTGATAAATAATATATAGTTTTGAAATGAAATAGATCTGTATTTGCCTGAGAGGCCAGGATAAACTCTGGTGACACTGGGTATTTTATATTAGAAATTTGCATTTCCTTTTCAAGTCCCCAAATATTTATGTAGTTTACCTAAGTTGTAGTACCTAATTTGTGCTTTAAATGAAAGCACATAAATTTATATATTCATAAATTAATTAATGAAATCACATAAATTTATATATTCATAAATTAATTAAAAGCATAAACTGATGCTTGAGGGTTTTTTTTTCTTTTCAGGATCCAAATCAAAAGACATTATTTGAGACACTAGTCTCTTGTCTACTGGACAGAAATCTCACTCTCTTCAGTCAGTTTTGAGCAATTACATTGCTTCAATGTCATTAAATCTAATTATAGTATTTGGTCCAGTTATAATATTTATTCACATATAAATTATCCAGTTGGGAATATGTTATGTAGTGCTTGCCAGTTCTTTCTACTAAATTTCCTTCTTAATGACCAAGCTTAAAATGCTTCTCTGTTTTCTAAATTTTTATTGCAGGATTGTCTCCTATTAAGCTAAAAGCTGCATGTACATGGTTTCCTACTGTGTCTATTCTTACTTTTTGAAATGATCTTTTAAATCTAGAACTTTCTGAAAATAATTTAGTTATGAGATGTGTACATACAATTTTATCTGTATAAATATTAAGCTAAATATATCCTATTAATATTGTTTTAAAAGGATGGAAAAAATCCCTTATTTCCAAGTCTGCTTTCTCTAAGACTCCTCTGGTTATCTTCTATTATAAATAATTCAGTCCCTTATGAATTATTACAGATGTAACAGGTGTTCTATAAAGTGGGTTTTCTTTAAGGTGCCATCTAAATCAGTAGATATCTTACTAATTCCATTTCACTCTTTTTGGCAGTTTCAGTCAACCTTTCAGTTCACATTTTGTCTTTCATCATTCATTAAATGTTGCCTGGATCATTATTCAAACATCTCAGGTTGCTAACTCTTCTCTTCTCTTGCCTATTCAACCAACTCTCTATATGAATGTTGGGTTCACATTTTCAAGGACTTTCTATGATGCCATTTCCAACCTATTCAAAAACACATTCCAGGTCTTTGGTGAGCTCACCTTACAACAACCTTCTTAAGTTTATTACCCATCCCTACCCAATACATTATCACCCATCATTACCCAATGCTTTATCATATATCTCTACCCATTGCTTTGTTACTTCCATGCCTTTTCCATTCCTTCCATTCTAATATATAGTTGGCTTGTCTGATCTGACTTTCAACTACTCCCTTCCACTTTTATGGCCCCATGCAACAGTCAAACCTAAGCTCTAAAGGTGTTTTCCACTGAGTCTTCCTTCTTTACTTCTGTCAGAAATTGCTCTCATTCTCTCTTTCTA
Organism: Taxidea taxus jeffersonii; assembly: GCA_003697995.1. NCBI lineage: Eukaryota > Metazoa > Chordata > Mammalia > Carnivora > Mustelidae > Taxidea > Taxidea taxus. The sequence continues at coordinate 11,260 of RCUC01145578.1, read as the reverse complement.
CTATCTGAACTCCTATGTCATCTTATTTGTATATAATTGGTTACTCTCTGTATATTCTGGGTTTAGTTTGTTTTTTTGTTTTTTTGTTTTTTTTTTCTTTTTTTTAGAGAGAGCGAGAACACAGTGTGGGAAGGAGCAGAGGGAGAGAGAGAAAGAAAGAGAGAGAGGGAATCTTAAGCAGGCTCCGTGCCCATTATGGAGCTTGACTTGGGGCTTGATCTCAGGGTGGTGAGGGATGCCCAGGGTGACCTGGGCAGGAATCAAAAGTCAGATGCTTACCTGAATGAGCCACCTAGGTGGAGCTAATATATCATTGTTCTTTGGATCCTTCCCCCCCTTCTTTAATAACACAGTTCCTAGCTCACATAAGTTGAATACAGCTGCAAGGATTTTGCTTATTTCATTTAATATCAGTGGAGTATGAATTGCAGGACTTCTTGACTCACTTGATAACACTACTTAAAAATAATCTCTAGGAGTGTTCCCACTAGAAAAGAAAATGAAACCACTAATAAATTAGGTTATCTATTATAACTAGTTGATTAAACCTTGAACTGAAACATAGCTTCACTTTTAAAGCAAACCTTATTTAATTAAAATGCCTGCTTTTAGGCCAGTAGTCAATATATATTTTTTTCAAATCTATGAATACGCCAACTGTTGGGTATATTATCCAGCATCAAAGTATCTGGCAGCCATTGACACCCACAAAAACATGGGGGAAAGCAGCATAGCTCTCATGAAAGTAAAACCTGCAACTCCTCAGAATGCGTTAGCAGAGGGATGCATTCTTAGGCTGAATTTGTTGTTTTCAGGTCTGGAAGTGGGGCAGTAGATCATAAAGTGATACTCCCTTTTCCCATCCATCATGAACTTTCTCTGTATTTCTTAGCTATGAAAAAAAGGCAAAGGTGAGGTGACAAGTCCTCGGTTCCTCACAAGTATGGAGGGAAATGAAAACTACTTGCAGAGGCGCCTCTCATTATGTTGGCTTCCTTTCCCTCAGAACATCACCTCAGAAAAATCAGATGTTTGACTGATGAGAAATATGTCTTCTGACTGCATCACTCATCTTGTAGACTATTTGAAGATGAGACTAGGAGCCTCCAAAGAATACTAAGTTCCTATCCTTCTGAGGCTTTGTGGTTCTGTCTACTCAATAGTGTAGTTTGTGACTGTCTGGTGTTTGCTTTGTGATTTTATGTATCCTCTTAATTTTGTTAGAAAATTATTGAAGCATTTGGCAGTAAATTACTCTCAAACTCAAATTACCCTCTTCCCTTCATGCAGCTGCTAAAACTGAAATTCAGAACCATTTTGGATAACTTTCTTTCCCATATCATCTTTTCTTTTAATTAAAAGATGATTGAGAAAGAGTTTCTGTGAACTTTTGCAGTTAAATGTTCATTATGTTTCAGTCAAGGCTATCAAATTGCTAGTTCTTTGAAAAATAAAAATGCCTTTGCATTATAAAATTGCATTACTTATGTCTGTAGAGTAATGTTTTTAAAAGAGACTCAGTCTTCAGTTAGGTATTGTGCCTGTTTTTGGTGGAAAACCACCATGGAATAAAGGATTGGGGGGCTGATGTTCGGTGTACAATGGTATTTATAAACGATCACTCTAAGATTTTCATTCTTCTTTACTTTGTCTTTCTTGGTTTGAAAGCTTTGTGTCTACAGACAACTTTAATTTACTAAGGGAGCTTCGTCATTATTTCTGCTGCCCAAAAAAATCTTGGTTGATGAAAGGTGATTCAGCTGAGAATAATGTGTTTCTCTATAGTGAGCAGGCGCCATTAGGTGACCCACATTGATTATTGAGTCCTGGGATAGAAGAGGAAACTATAGAAATTGGAAACTTGGCATTAATTCATCTCAATTTCTAGAGGTGGTCTGGTGTTCAATATTGGTCATGTTGTAGGTACCCCATTTTCCTGTTTTATATGTACAGGGTTCCTGTGTTGAAGTGTGTTAAAGTTAAAGTTAAAGACTATACACAAATAATGGGGTTTCAAAGGTGAAGCAAATCTCTGAACAAAGGTAAGAAGTCTCATTGTTAAGAGGCTCTGCAAAGACTGACCACTACAGACATTTATAGAGCCTGGAACAGCAGAGAACCAAGCTTAAAAGTGTGCTGTATTCTTGTCCCTGGGAGAAATATTGGGTAAGGTCCAAGTCTGTGGCTATTCGTAGGAACTCACAGTAGCCCTGGTATATGTGAGCTGTGGTATGCATGTTTCTTCAGGGTTCCTTCTCGTCTAAGTTCTATTAAGGCAAATGTATATTTTTAAGCCTGAATTAGAGAGTGTCACAGTGACTTAATTACTTAGTACTAGTTATGAAATGTTAGAACCTTTAATTAACTGCCAATTTTACCTGTGGTAGCAAATGAACAGTTTAATTTTATATTGTATGATTGACTGATACATAGGTATGTATATATGCCCATGCATTTTTTTAAACTATATAAGTAATTAGCATTATGGCTCAACAGCTAGTCATAAAAGCAGTTGTATACTAGGTCATGGGTTTATTTTGAGTCTTCTTTCTATAGGTCATAACTAGGGGATCAAAATGTCAATATAAATGAACATATGCTTAAACCAACTGAGTAGTTTAAAAATAATTTGTTGGGCATAAAGCAAGATGGGGGGGAATCCTCTAGTTGAGGATTGGCTTATGTCTTTCTCCAGTTTTTATTCACATCAGACTGATCACTAAGCTTAAAATTTCCAGTTACTATGTCATGGCTGCTTAAATGGCCTGTGGTGGCTGTTGTCCATCATCCACATCCACCAGATCACCTTGATCCCCCTGACTGTATCCACGTGCCCTTCTCAGCTTTGGTATGCTTTTGCTTCCAACACTTTGTTGTGAGGCTATTAGAGCCACATTGCCAACCTGGGCAGAGAACCAGAAGTCTCTGAAATTTAAGATGCCCAAGGAAGGCCCTTAACAATGATTGACAGATGTGGGAACATGTAAGTTTAGCTTTCTCATGTCATGTCAGGACAAACTATGGCATGACCTACACTCCAGACATCCCTGGAGGATCAGGCTGAAGCCATCCTCCACAGGCAGGAACTAAAATCACATCATTGATTGTCTTCTGCCTTCTCAGTCTTGCTTCCCCATAAATACACTGGTCTCTCCTAGCATCAGGTCATTAAAAATCACTTGTATAGTGTGATCTTTATCTAATCATCTGCTTCTGGGAAACCAGACCTAGGACAGGTCTGTTCCAAAACAAAGATGCACAGACTTCATCTGTTAGCTAGCTACATTCCTATTTGTCATTCCACACTTTCACGAAGATGCTACAATCACAGGAAATTTAAAAGACAAATGCCCACCTCAAAATAACTAAATGATTTTGGCAGTTCAGACATGACATATTACACAGAAACCCCCATGGTCTTCATTGATAAAAGAACAACTTTTGAGCATTGCCTGGAGGAACCCACGCATCATGCAAGAGCTGCTAGAGTTGCATCTTTTCTTCTATTACCAAGGTTCTTCTGGGACAGCAACTCTGGTGAAAAGCTATCCATTTTCTGTCTGGTTGGAGTTGTATACTGCTTTAACTCTTTCCTGTGAACTCTAACATTAAGCTCCAAACTGGGAAGCCAGATTGGGACAGTGAACATCAGTGGGAATAGTGGGTCTTTAGTGGCAGGATGAACCCATCAGACATCCTCTTGGTTCTGGTCTCTGCCCAGGCACTTTTTTTTTTTTCCTCTTAAAACCCTCTTTTCCTCTGCACTTTTCTGGTACTGGCTTATCTTTTGGCTTATTTTCATTGTGAGTAGTTTCAGATCACATTTTTTTTTCCTGTTGCCCACTATAATTTTCAACAAAGTTTGTAATATATAACCAGGGATCCGGAAGCAAAAATAAGCTTGGTTCACATTTTTAAAACCGATCTCGTGTGTGTGTGTGTGTGTGTGTGTGTGTGCGCACATATTTTTCAAGTGGCATTCAGGCTGTGTTTAGAAAGAAAGGTTTGCTACTAAATGCCAAAAGCAAGAAATGGCAAAAACGCTCTGCTTTACTTAGGTGCCCCTTCCCCACCCTTCTCTTTTTCAGTTAAAGTCATGGAGAAAAGATGGAACTTTGTCCATAAAGGATGGCGTAGGAGTCATTTGTCCCTCGGAAGTTGTTTTGAATGTTTTGGCCCAGAGCTGGGTATAGTGTAAGGGTGAAGAGAGGAAGACAGAAGATTTGTCTGGGATGAGAAAAAGAGAGGGTAAGCTAGAAACATTGCCAATATCACAGGCTTTGGAACTGGAGAAATTGGGGAGGGAGGGAGAAAAGCCAGTGTTGGTCACCACACCCCTAGTCCCTCAGTCCTTATTTTAAGAGGGATAACCAGAGTCTTCACTGCAAAATGCAAAGTAGAACTGAGTTGAGCAATCCAAGCAGGACCAGTTGGATGTAACCCAGAAAAATGCTTCACAGTGGCAGGGGAAAAGGCATTCTGTGACTGGGGCTGTTGAATGCCCTGGTGGCAGGCTACATGCCAGGACACTCTGAGATCATGCAAGGATGTGCATTTTACCATCAGCAGCTTGCTGTGCAGGCCATATTTTAGCCTTTGTTGCCCCCTAGCCAGTGCAGGGAACAGAGCACATTAAGAAAAGCGCCTGCCTAAGAGATCTACCTTTTCATTTGATTTAGATCAATGAATGGCTTTATGTTCTAGAATGCTTTTCCCTTGTGGAAGTTTTACACTTTGATTGGCAGAGTCTAACTGCTTTCTACTTAGAAGAAAATGGAATAGGTTTTATTCTTGAAAGGTACCTGTTGCTGGGATTCAAAATCTTAAAATAGAAGTTGCCATTCCTTTCACATCTAAAGAGCTGTGATTTGAGAACAAGAATGTGAGCAAACCAAAGTTTTACAGATGCATCTTTTTAAAGTTTTTGCTTTTTTCTCAAAGAGCAGAAAATTGCACATAATTCAATAATTAATTGTATTTTGCCATGAAGATAAAGTTGTAAAAGAGGGAAGGCTTTATAAGAAAATATAAATCCTATTAGAGAGGACACTGTGAGGCAAGACAAATACAGGACACATCAGTATATTGCCCTCTGTGGCGATCTTTGACTTGTTTCTCTTGATGTCTGTTGGCAATTTTTAAAGAAGTATCCTTTTATAAGGACACTAAATCATAATAGATATATAGGTCCTCAGGTTAGAATACAAATGGAATACTGGAGAATGGTATCATTTCAATGGTAGACAAAAGAACAGCATCCTGTGATAGAATTTATAGAGAAGCACCAGGAGTGTAGAAACCAAGCAGGAAATCTACATGAGGCTTTCATTTGTCTCAGATAAGTGAGGAAAACTCCTAATAATCACAAGTAATAATTACGAGAATTTCATACTAAAGTCCTTTGCAAATATAATCTCACCTGAAAACCCACAGCATAACTCTATATCACATGTTATTATCTTAATTATAAATACTCGGGCTTAAAGAGGTTAATTATCTTGTCTAACGTATCACGACCAGGAAGGGTTAGGAATTGCTACTTGAAAGGATATCAGACTCAACAACTGGTAAAAATAAACAGCAATAATCAAAAGGGCTAAGAATTCAGATGTCTGGTTGATTTGTGATGGGGATTTTTCAGAAAAAAAAATGTGATGGAAGTATAGTGGAATAACAGAGACATGAAAGTCATTGCCATGAAAGGTTTTTAGGCTTGACATTGAAGTCAGAAATATAACTAGAAAGAACTAGTATTCTGAAGGAAGTAAAAACAAGATACAGTGGGGGGAAAGCTTGTGGCCAGAATGAGTGATGCATTTGAGATTTCAGAATCAGGAAAGTTCCTACTAAATCAAGATTCAGGGTTTGACTCTAAGACTGGACAAATACATACCGAATTAATTGCTTGTATGTATTTTCTTTCTGTAAGGACAGCACAGTAAACATTTATGAATACCTAGTAAGTTAATTTATGTTCATATTAGACTTAATATTGTTGGTTTTTAAAACTAGACATTGGGGGGCACCTGGGTGGCTCAGTGGGTTAAGCCGCTGCCTTCGGTTCAGGTCATGATCTCAGGGTCCTGGGATTGGGCTTTCTGCTCTGCGGGGAGCCTGTTTCCTCCTCTCTCTCTGCCTGCCTCTCTGCCTCCTTGTGATCTCTGTCTGTCAGATAAATAAATAAAATCTTAAAAAAAAAAAAAAACTAGATATTGGGCGCCTGGGTGGCTCAGTGGGTTAAAGACTCTGCCTTCGGCTCAGGTCGTGATCTCAGGGCCCTAGGATTGAGTCCTGCATCGGACTCTGCTCAGCAGGGAGCCTGTTTCCTTCTCTCTCTCTGCCTGCCTCCCTGCCTACTTGTGATCTCTCTCTGTCAAATAAATAAATAAAATATTTTAAAAAATAAATTAATTAAAAAAAACACTAGATATTGATTACCACAGTGTCTTACCATGTAATCCACTCATTAAAGGTTAAGTCTGGGTGAACAATGATTTGGCAATTTATTGAATTTCTTTCACCTTGTTCTATTTCCGTATCTATTCAGTGAACAAATAGTAGTATAAGAACAAATAGACTCTTCATTTCTTTTTGGTTGGTTAAGAGAGAACATCATAAGATAGTTTTGCTTATCGAAGAGGCAAGAGTTGCTTATGAAAAAAGAGAAATTTATAATGTGGACTGGTAGTTTGTGATAATTTAATTTAAAAAGAACATGAAGAAATTTAAAAAAACATTTTTCATACTTATTTGTCTGAGTTGCCATGTCTAGCATGTAATTTTAAGATTCTGTATACATATTAAGGGATGCCTAGGTGGCTCAGTAAATTGGGCAACTGACTCTTGATTTCGGCTCAGGTTGTAATCTCAGGGTGGTAGGATTACCGTGCGTGGGGCTCCACACTGGACATGGAGCTTGCTTGGGATTCTCTCTCTTCTTCTCCCTCTGCTCCCCCCTACTCTTGAGCACATTCTAAATAAATAAACAAACAAATAAATAAATATTTTTAAAATAAAATCTTTTTTAAAAGATGCTATATACATATTTAAAATTTTAATTTACTTTTTACAAAATATAGTGGAGTTTAGATTCATTTGAGCATTTTTGGTTTTTTTTTTCTTGATTCGGTAGAAATCTAGATTAGAGAGGTTTTTTTTACTGGTGGGAGGGTTGCTCCAGTGCAACACTGATGCTATAATCCTTCTATTCCCTGCTGTCTCCCACTAGCAAATGAAGAAAAAGGAGGATAAATAGAAGATATAATCACTACCTCCACTTAGTTAATTTTAATTATTTTAAATTCCTAGTTGTATGAGACATTTTTCAGGATTCTTGGGATAAAATTCAATTGATAAAGATTTACTTATTTTTATTTTAGAGAGGGGGGATAGGAGGCGAGAGAGAGAGAATCTTAAGCAGACTCCATGCTGAACACAGAGTCCGATGTGGGGCTCTATCTCATGACCCTGAAATCACAACCTGAGCCAAAACCATGAGACTGACATTTGACTGACTGCGCCAACCAGGAACCCCCAAAATTCAATTAATAAAGCAATGTAATTCATTTTCTCATGGTGCATTTTTTAATGTTCCTTCTAAGCATTATTTCATAATGTTTCATAAGCTCTCATCAACTCTTTTTACAAAACTCTTTTGACATTTTAGTAGGAACTATTTGTGTCTACAGGTATATGTGCCACATATGTAAATTATAAAGCATAATATAGTATAAACATCATGTACCTCCTATCTAGCTTAAGAAATTGAACATTATCTTCAGCTTTTAAGATAATTTGTTCTTTCTCCCATTCATCATATACTCTTGCTTCCCTATCAGAGGTAACCACTATCTAAAATGTTTTATTCATCATTTCCTTATTTTTCTTTGTTGTTTTAGCCCCTAAGGATATACATTTGTAGGGTTTTATAAGGTTATAAAAGGGTTTTGGGTGCCTGGGTGGCTCAGTGGGTTAAGACTCTGCTTTCGGCTCAGGTCATGATCTCAGGGTCCTGGGATCGAGCCCCGCATCGGGCTCTCTGCTCAGCAGGGAGCCTGCTTCCCTCTCTCTCTCTGCCTGCCTCTCTGCCTACTTGTGATCTCTCTCTCTCTCTCTCTGTCAAATAAATAAATAAAATCTTTTAAAAAATTTTTTAAAATTTTTTTAAATTTTAAAAGGTTTTTATATATGAGGTTTTTATAAGGTTATATATTATTGTATAAGGTTATATATTATGGATTACATATAATTATACATAATTATATGTATTATGTATTATATATATTATATATATTATAATATAAGGATTACATAGTTCTGCTTGTTTTTCAGCATGATGGAACTCTCTCTCTCTTTCTTTCTCAGTATATCCATGTATCTATATAAAGATATATAGAGAGATATATCTTCTCTGTCATTTATTTTTCTGCTCAGTGTCATGTGTCTGAGATTCATCCATGTGTGTACATTTAGCTGTACTTCATTTCTTATCATATTGCATGGTCTATCCATTGCATGAGCAGACCATAGGATATAGGTATAGTCTACTACAGATGGATATCTGGCTCTATTTTTGGTGTTATAAGGACTATTACTATAACCACTCTTGCACATGTCTCCATGCATAGCTGCAGTTTCTCTAGAGTCTATTGCCTAGGAATGGAGTTGCTGGGTCTTATAATACTAGGATTTTAACTTCCATGGAAGTTACCAGAAAGTTTTTACTTCCTGAGTGTGTAAGAGTTCTTGTTGTTCCACATCTGTATCAAAGATTGGCGCTGTTGTACATTTTAAAAACTTTATGTCCATTTGTTGAATGAAAAATGGAACCCTAAAGTAATTTTGTGTATTCAGAAATTGTCCTGACTACTAACAGGATTGATCAATTCTTCACACGTTTATCAGCTGTTTAGTTTTCCTTTCTGTGAAATGCTCATGTTCTATTAGGTTATGACTATTGAATTGTTCAACTTCTTTTTATGTCAAGGTATTAATCCTTCATAAGATTTGTGACTTGCCATTTTGCTATCTTTACAAGTGGCTTTTAAGGAAGAAACGTTCTTAGTTTCAAAGTTGTTTGAACTTTTTTTGTCTAAAATGAAAAAAAAAGTCTACCTTAAAGTCATTGAAATATTCTCCCTGTCTTCTTCTTTTATTGTTCCTTTGTCTAGAAGACTTGTGTGAGGACTTGTCTTTCATCCTAAAGTCTATAATCTACTGGGAATTAATTTTTACTTACTGTAAGAGACATGAATCTAATTTTATTTTTTCCATAAGAATAAACAAATGTCCCAACTCATTCATTGATTTGTCAATTCATGACATGGCAATGGCATACCTGATTCAGGTACCATCCCATTTCAGAGTCTTTGCACTGACTTTGCCCTCTGTCTGAGGGCTCCCTCCCTCATCTCCTTTGGGCTTTTCCTCTAAAGTCACTTTTCAGTGAGACCACATCCGTTTATATTTAAAATTCAACACTCCCCCAAACTTATTCAGTCCCTCCTGTTTGCTTCGTTTTTCTCCATCACTCTTATGACTATTTGAATTTATATACCCTAGTGTTATGTATTTTATTGTGTATCCCCCCACCATAACATAAGTACAACGAAGAGAAAGGTTTTTGTCCATTTTGTTTACTGTTGTTTTGTTCACAGCACCTAGAAAATTTCTAGCACATAATCAGGTCTCAGTAATCCGTATTAAATGATGGATAAATCAGCATATTACATTTTGGAAATTTATCTCTTCATGGGTTTGAGATCTGTTCATTGTTCTATTAGTTCTTTTTCTCTGGCTGAATATCATTAATCAATGCCTTTATAATAAGATTTTTTCTGATACGACATGCCTCTCCAAGCTCTCATTCTTTAAGGGCAAGTTTTGTCTATTCTGGATAATTTCCACACCAGGTCAATTTTAGAATTATCCTATCAAATCCCATGAAAAACCTCACAGCTATTTGATTCACACTGCATTAACTCTATAGTTTGATTTGGAAAGAGCAAAGAGACATTTTAATTATTTTTCTGTCCATAACATGATGTAACTCTCATTTATTAGGTTCTTCTTTAATTTTAAAAGTTAAGGGGCGTCTGGGTGGCTTGGTGGGTTAAAGCCTCTGCCTTCGGCTCAGGTCATGATTCCAGGGTCCTGGGATCAAGCCCCGCGTCGGGATCTCTGCTCAGCAGGGAGCCTGCTTCCCTTCCTTTCTCTCTGCCTACTTGTGATCTCTGTCTGTCAGATAAATAAATAAATCTTTAAAAAAAAAAAAAGTTAAAATTGTTTAAAAATTGTAAACAATTGTTTAAAAATTGCTTTAAACAATTGTTTTAAATTGTTAAAAATTGTTTTGAAAATTATCTCTGTAATGTTATACATGGTTTGATAAATTCTTATTCTCCCAGACATAGTTAAGCTATCCATACATACTTCAATAAAATTATGATGTCCTTATCTTTAACTAAACATTGACACTATGCATTCTAAAAATTAGATCATAAAGTAACATGGATTTTTGAATGAAGGTAAAATTTTGAAAGAAGCTGGTAATTATAATTCATCAGAAAATTTCCATTTAGCTAAGAGATGAGAATCTAAAAAGAAAAGCCTAATTAAAACTACTGAGAAAGCTTAAAGGGAAGAGCACTTTGCTCTTAACTTGCAACTTTTCTCCCACTATGAAGCCTTCTGTGACCCATCCCCAACAAAATTCATTAGTGTTTCCCCTCTGTTTCTAACTATGACCCTGTTTTACAGTAATTATCATAGTATTGTCTTGTGTTAAAATTATCTCCCCATATGTTAGCTTCCCCTACCCTACCCTTTCCCCAGGTCTCTGCCCTGCCCCAGAGGACACATTTATCAAGATCAGGGACTGGGGCACCTTGGTGGCTCAGTCATTAAGCATCTGCCTTGGGCTTAAGTCATGATCCCAAGGTCCTGGGATCGAGCCCAGCATCAGGCTGCCTGCTCAGCGAGGAGCCTGCTTCTCCCGTTCCCTCTTCCTGCTGCTCTCCCTACTTGTGCTCTCTCTCAGTCTGTCAAATAAATAAATAAAAACTTTAAAAAAAAAAAAAAAAAAGAAGAACAGGGACTTAACCTTGTGTTTGGATCACAGGGCTCAGTCCCAGTGCCTACCATATAGAATACAGGCTCTGTAAGTTTTTGAACATGAAGATTGGACATCCAAAGTAGATAACAATCAACTATCAGTGAAGTCTTCATAAATGAGTCCCATCTCTTCTGGTCTTACTCAAAA